>VIAB01010838.1:23867-35473 GCA_009801035.1 Oophaga pumilio | reverse complement strand
TATTTTTCGATACCGAGCAGTATCGCTCAACACTAATAGTAAGCCCTCATGCATACATCAAAAATGTGGATACATAACATACAAAATCATTCTTATCCCATATTGAATAAGCGAAAACACAAATATACAGCATTGCGTAAAATTTCCATGTTACAAAGGGATTATTTCTTTAAAACATTGTTGGTGAGAATACAGTGACTCATGTAGACACGGCAGGACAGCACAAAGAACGCCTTAATATGTAATGCAGACCTGTAGGGACTTCTTGTGCTCTATGCATACAGCTTTTTTGCATTCATGAACCCTAAAGTCAATGTCATGAAAAATTAATTTCTCTACTTGGACTATGGGAGAAAACTGGAGAACAAAAATCATACGCTCCATGAAGTTAATGCATAAAATGGTAGTAATCTAAAAAGGTTGGTTAAAATTGAACTCAAGACGCCAATGCTCATATAGAAATTATTCTCTATATATTTAACTTAAGAAAAAAATATATACATTCCTCAACATTGAAATTGCAAAACTAGGAAGGAAACTCATGGAATTATGGAAATCACAGGATTGATAGATATGTTAATGATAGGTAGATGATAAAAAAATGGAAACAAATTTTGAAAACATCTCGATTTATTCCGTATTGAGTATGAGAAATACACACCAAGCTCTTAGTGTACAAGGAATGAAAACTAGATGGGTTTTGCTACAGTATATCACCAAACACCATGAGAAGGCATCTGCATGACATTGGGCTACGAGCTAGGCGTCTAGCTACAGGTGTTTCATTGACCTTATATCAAAGGCTATCATGGTGCAAAATAAGATGGCAATGAAGGCTGGAATTGAAATTTCTCATTTTCAACAATGAGTCCTGCTTTTGTTTTTACATACTGATAGACAGATATTAGTCTGGAGACCACGTGGCCAATATCATGACAAGACCATCACAAGGGAATGTAACACTGGTCCTACTCCTGGGTAGGGTGTCTTAATATATGGAAGCCAGATCCCTCAGTAGTTCATCCTCCTCCTCGTGGAAAGTAGCATGAGTGGGCATGAATTTTCATGAAATCAGATCCACTTTTCTCGGTCAGTTAGGCCGTGTTCACACATAGCATAAATGCTGTGTTTTTTTCCTCTGCATTATTTTACGCAGAAAAGCTGTCCAAGAATAGTGTTTGCAATGCCTGTTAAAAAAACATGTAAAAAATGAATGTAACAAAGTTTCCCGGTGATTTTAGCACCCAGGGGCATGGAGATGCCTTGAACAGCCAGTAGAAACCAGGTACTAAAGCTGTGTTTGGTCTTAATGTGTAGCAAGGGCCCGGCCAGATCCAATGGTGCCAGAACTGTTATCCTAGGACCCTCCAAAACAGAGTTATGATCTTTCATAGGTTTTGGAGTTTTACAACTACAGAAGCAAAGGGAGAGAATATAGGTTCAGCCCATAGGGCAGGAGGGGAGTGACCCGGAGGGGTTAGATGCTTGGGTAAAGCATGGCCCAGTGCTTCTTCACTGGGGAAGTAGTGACGATATATCGTGTGAGGAGAAGTCCAGGACCACAAACCTCCTGTTAGAATCTATTTAGTTTGACCATCCGCCATCTTGTTGTGGTTTTCTGGCTGCTGGTCTTCTTCCCCTGGTGCTGGGCTTGTCATTGGTCAGGTGATTGTATCACCCTTTATTACCCTGCACCTGACTCCCAGTCCTTGCTGGACATCAGTGTTAATCCACTTGAGTTCTGGCTAGGAGCTTTGATAGCTTTGTGTTATACCTTGTGCAGCTCTGGGAACTCTAGTTCTGCTTGCTTAGTCTTTTTGTTTTTCCATTTTGTTTCTGCAGCTTCCTCTATTTCCCTGCTAGGAGGTTGCCAGTGTTTTGTTCCCAGTCCCTAGATATTTCAGGGATACCCTTCCCCCCACCTTCAGGTCTTCGCTTGATTCTAGACTAGGATCGTCGGTGGGTCTATTCGCAAGGAATAGGTCGCTCGCTCCATTGTAGGGACTGAGTCTAGTCTTAGTGCAGAGTCAGCTTCCCCCCCGTTCTATTCCTGAGCTGCAGA
Source organism: Oophaga pumilio (assembly GCA_009801035.1). Lineage (NCBI taxonomy): Eukaryota > Metazoa > Chordata > Amphibia > Anura > Dendrobatidae > Oophaga > Oophaga pumilio. The sequence continues at coordinate 33,411 of VIAB01010838.1, read as the reverse complement.
CCTGCAACACCTCCAATATGGAAGTCCTTCCCCCGCAAGCCAGGCCTTTCATCTACTGGTAACTGACCCACATATTCTGCTTATATCTTTTGTCATACCACTCTTGTATTTGCATCTCTGACCATTATATATGTATAACCATTGTGTATATAGTGTATTGTGTAGTGTGCCCGTAAGGCTATTAAATATATAGTTTGACTTTGGGCTGCTCTTTTATCTTGATCCACGAATCCACACGTCCGTTTCTCGGTTGAATTTCCTATGCTACTGGGGCTGGTTTCTGGCCCAATGTAATTCCCATTAATGGATCGGGCTCATAAGGTTCTGTTTCACTGGGGCCTAACAGCTTTTAAGGGTTGTGGGCGAGTGTGGAGCCATGTCAGTGACTGTGTGAACCACCTCCTCTCACTCCCTGTGCCTTCATGGCCTGTTTTGACAGGGGGTGTCTGTGGAAAATTGTGCCACGCTGACCTTACGTGTCCCCAGAGGTTGCGGAACGTCACCTTGGTACAAGTGGGGAAACCTTACCAGTTACCACGTGATATTGATGTCAGGTGGGCTGGCGAGGTGGGGATCCTTCACACTGCACAATTTAGAAAATGTAACCTACACCCATTAGCCTGTCTTAAGCGAAGAGGGTTTTGGCCCCATGACCAGCCAAACTAAAATGGTAACCTTTATTAGTAGAATTAAAAGGTGGGTGTAATATCAGGTTGGCAAGGTGCATAATGCCCAAATAAGTTTAATACCATAGATGTGAATACTTTTCCGTCCAATTATGACAAGAGTATTCTTAGAGTGATACCTTTATTGGTTAACCAGAAAATTATATGTTCGCAAGCTTTCAGAGCACAGAGGCTCCTTCTTCAGGCAAATGTAATCTTGCCTGAAGAAGGAGCCTCTGCGCTCTGAAAGCTTGCGAACATATAATTTTCTGGTTAGCCAATAAAGGTATCACTCTAAGAATACTCTTGTCATAATTGGACGGAAAAGTATTCACATCGATTTTTCTGGCTAATACGGTACCACAATATAATTTATTATTGTACACCATAATACCATAGAGGAATTCCAAGATATTGGGAAAATGTGGTAGAGGGCATGCTGGTACAGTGAGCAGAGCCAATGAATGAAGGAACACTGACACCATGGTTGGCACTGAATGCTATATTTTTTTAAGTAACTACATATTTGTTTGCTCTGATGACAAATTTCATGTAAAACATTGTTATTTAAATGAAAGGGCATAAGGTCTTTCATGTGGCTAAATTATAGGAAACAGCAATGACATAACTTTCAACATAACCACAACACAAATAGGATAGCTGGCCCAATACTACAATGCGTAAGTGCCCTAGAAGTGTTTTATGACTGTCATATTGCATGGCACACTGACTACTTCATCTCTCTTTTTTTTTAAATTAAATTGGCACTCCATACAAAAAAGGTTGGTGACCTGTAATCTAGCAGATGGAGTATGTACATTGAATGACTCCATACGGGTGATGAGAGCTTCATGTTTAAAAAAAAACAGAAAAACCCCAATGACTCCATAGCTGGGGTTGGTGAGTATATGAAGGATTAAGAAAAGAGATTAGCTCTTACTGGATAACAAATACATTCTATGCTTTGATATTTCATAAGATGAAAACGAGGAAATTTAAAGGAAAATAATTGATTCTTCATAATATCCCATGACAGGAATGTATTTCTCTAAGTATATAAGTTATATAATTTAGCTGCCACGTATCCCTGCAGGCTGACATTAAAATGGTGCTGTCTATGACTTCATGCATTTTCATATAGTTACTCTGACTGCAGGCGAGGTCATACATCATATACTTATGTTTGATTGGTGACATGTTAATTTTAAGTGTTTCTAAAAGCACGGCTATATAAGAACAGATCCAAAACGCATTAGTGTTAGCGTGTATATGTTATTGGTGAAAATTAAATTGCAGGTTTCTATTTAGACCGTACCTAAAGATTTTCGATACTAATAGCTACACATGATACAAGTATTTGATAGATTGCAATGCACACGACTTACTCATTTTATATGTGCATTCAGTGTTAATAATAATCAATTAGAAAAAGAAATAACATCTTGCCCTCCAAAAACTGGAAAATAAAGATCCCGAGGTTCAATTATTATTATTATCATTATTATTATACATTTATATAGCGCCATTTATTCCATGGCGCTTTACATATGAAAAGGGAAAATATAGACAGATACAATAAACATGTGCTAGACAAGGGACGCATAAGTACAGAAGGAGAGAGGACCCTGCCCGCGAGGGCTCACAGTCTACAGTCTACACAGTCTACAATTTACTATGTACTTAGAAATATTGCACTGCGTTATTAATGCTGAGTGCCAGTGGTCAGGTTGGGGTCTGCTACTTCTGTATCTCTTGTGGGTACAATAACAGAGTAAAGAAGGATTAGCATGTTTGATTTTACTATACCACACCCAAATTAAAGTGAACCTGTCAACATGTTTTCCCAATATAAAGCCATTACCTTTAAGGCTTCTTTTACAACTAGTAAGCTGAATGTAAGTCCCTCGGCCCCTCTGCATATCACAACACACCATTTATCATACTCACATACGGTGTGGTCTGGTCAATGGATGTTTTTGGTCTTGATGCCTCCGTTCTTCCAACCAGCTTCCCATCCTTCTGCCCTGCTTCATGTGGATGACGTGTCCGACTTCATCCACACAGTGTCTCTAAATCGCCATCATGTGCAAGTCCCTTTGCCATGCGGAAGGCAGAACAAAGTACTGTAGTGCACATGCGTCAGCTTTATGACCAGGCCATCGGCGCTCTTTGGCCTTTCCCGGCGCATGCTCATTGAAGTACATTGCTCTGGCATCGGCAGGGCAGGGAGAAGTGCACCTGTGAAGGAGCATAACACTGCTTTGATGATGTAGGATGCTGTAAAATAGGCCGGACATTATCTTTGGAAAACCTGGTGACAGGTTCCCTTTAAAAAATAAAGAGGAGGCAGACTATCTACAGGAGACTGGCACAGAGATGGGAAGTAAAATGGCTCCACAGTATGCAAATCTTTTCATGGCCAAGCTTGAAAGCGACTTTTTGTCCTCGTATCCCATCAGGCCTCTGGCCTACTATCGCTACATTGATGACATCTTAATCATCTGGACGGAGTCTGAGCAACAGCTAAAGACGTTCCACGAACTGTTCAACCAATTTCATCCCACCATCAACTTAACACTCAACTACTCCAGCACTGAAATTAACTTTTTGGACACCATCATTAAGCTAAAGAACAATGAAATAGAGACATCCCTGTATCAGAAGCCAATCGACCATCCAACATACCTTAAATGGGACAGTTTCCACCCAAAACACATAAAAAACTCTATTATCTACAGCCAAGCCATCAGATACAACCAAATATGTTCCAACTCCATGGACAGATATGAACACCTTGGTTGCCTCAGAAAGACCTTTTTAAATCAGGGCTACCATCCAAGAACAATTGAAAACCAAATTACAAGAGCCACCAGAATATCAAGGAATCACCTGCAACATTACAAAGCTAAAGAAGAAAATAACCGGGTGCTTCTAGTAGTCACCTACAATCCAAATCTGGAGGTGCTAAGAGGAGCTGCACGGAAATTACAAAAAGATGCCCGATTACAATCCATATTTCCAGATCCCCCACTACTGTTTTAGGCAGCCCCAAAATCTAAAAAGCATCATTGTCAGAAGCTCCCTGTCCTCTCCAACAGCTGCAGGAACCTTTCCTTGCAACAAGAAAAAATATAAAACCTGTCCATTTATAATGACCACGGACAAGATAAAGATCCCCCACTCACATCAGGACTACAAGATCCCAGGGACTTTCAGCTGCATCACATCTAATGTGGTGTACCTAATTATTTGTACTAAATGTCCAACTGGGGGTCTGTATGTGGGGGAGACAGGGCAAAAAATGAAAACAAGGATGAATTCCCATCGCCACACAATAAGAGAAAAGAGAATGGATCTACCTGTGGCCAAATATTTTTGTATCCCCGATCATAGTGTGATGGACATGACATTACTTGTATTGAAAAGTAATTTCACATCTCAGAGACACAGGAGAGTTTGTGAATACAAACTGATGATGACATTTGACACTCTCAATGCTGGAATGAACATATCGCATGGATTTATGACGTTTTACATCAATTAAGGAATTTGCATCTAAGACCCTGTGGGAGCATCACAAAACATTACCAGACCCCAATCAGAGGGCAATAAAACTTTCACACTCCTTATCTATGAACTGGTCCAATATTTATTGCCACAACTGTTCATCCCTCTCCCATATTGATAGTTCTGCTTTACATCACTTGTCTTATCCATTGCACTATTCCTGTGTCCTGTTGTGTATAAATATGTGATTCTTCAGATGTTGTATTAGTCTTTGCCTGATGAAGAGACCTGAGTAGTCTCGAAAGCTTGCAATTTGTTACCATCTTTTCAGTTAGCCATTAAAAGGTATCAACCACTGAGGACTCTCAATTCTAAATATTTTTCTATCTACTGGCTAACACGGTACTAAGATATACATCTTTCCTGTATCAAAGCAGTCATCAAAGCAAAAGGTGGCTACTTTGAAGAACCTAGAATATAAGACATAATTTTAGTTGTTACACATTTTTTTTTGATAAGTATATAATTCCACATGTGTTAATTAATAGTTTTGATGCCTTCAGTATGAATTTACAGTTTTCATAGTCAAGAAAACACAGAAATATCTTTAAATGAGAAGGTGTGTCCAAACTTTTTGTCTGTATTGTATATATATATACTTGTATACTTCTAGTGCGCCTTTTCAGCGATTAAATATAAAATTGATCTTGGGCTGCTCTTTTATCTCGATATCCAAATCCCCATGCCCGCACGCTCTGTTGGTTATATTATCCGCTACCCCCAGGGTTGGTTTCTGTCCCGATATAAGCCTGCTGTTGGACGGGGCTTATTTCGAATGAGGAACTGGTGGCAGAATACAGTACTGTGTTAGTGAGGAACTCTGGCAGTGACAGCCGGGAGGTTTATATATATATATATCCCCAACCTGGACCAGTGATTATGTCCCCCCTCACTGGGAGTGCCTCAGTAACTCGTACCTATGATGGAAGCCTTTCCGGTGAATATTTGCCCTTGGTGCAGTTCCCTGACTGACCTGGAGCAAGTGGTGGCGCCAGAGAGCTGATCCCTGCTTGGTCCTTCTCTCCGTTCCCCAAGGTGAGCGAAGTTGAGCCCCCTTCCCCTGTGCAATCCATCACAGATTGTTGGCAACACAGTGGCTTCGAGATAATAGTGTGTGTGGGATCCCTTCTCCCAGACACTAAGGACTAACAGCAGTAGCTTTTGCTGCTGGGGTCTTAAGATCAGCTCAGACAGTCTGAGAGCAAGTACTGTAGAGGTGTGGGTGCTCGGGTTGCCGCTGTGTCTGTGACTGAGTGCTGAAAAGACTGGCTGGAAGCACTCGAAGCCGGACAAGAATGATGGCCACGGAGCTAGCTTGTAATGCGGAGAATGACTGTACTGGTTCTGACGAAGGGGTGAACCGGGGGGTCCCACCCGGGCCCCAAAGCGTCTCGCCACCAGTGCACTACCCTGACGCTGGAGAATGCGCTCCTACTGCCCTTCTCCCTAGACAGATCAGATCGGAGGCCCTCTTTCAAGCTGCCCTAGCGAGTCTCGAGGTGGGGCGCGAGGAAGCCTCCGCAGCCCCCCCTGAAAGCGGGAGAACACCAGGGAAAGCGAGAGGTGGCAGAACGCCAAGCAGAGTGGGAGCTCGAGGCGGTGGAATGCAAAGAAGCGGCAGAGCAACAGCATCAGCTCGAGTTGGCCCTGCAGGGTCTCATACCGCCCACCACAGCACCTCCAGAACCCAACACGGGCAAAGTCCGAGCAAAGGACTTCCTCTTGCAGGAGAATGATGGAGACATGGACTTCTTTCTGTGAGCCTTTGAGCGTTACTGCCGACAGCACCATCTGGCCTCGGATCAGTGAGCCAAGAACTTGACCCCCCGTTTTACGAGTAAGTCTCTGGGAATTTTTGGAGACTTACCTGCCGGGGAGGAAAGGACTATAACAGCATCAAACAGGCCCTGATCCAGCAGTTCAACCCAGAGTCTTACCGCAGGAAGTTCTGGAGCCTGCAAAAAGGCCCCAAGGACACGTGGGCCGACCACATGTAAGCCCTTATGAGAGCTGCAGAGCACTGGATCAAGGGCCTGGAGCTCACCACCGACCAGGAGATCCAAGAAGCATTTGTCACAGAGCAATTCCTGTGGAACTGCCCGGAGGACTCCCAGCAGTACCTCCGTGACTGGAAACCAAAGGGGGCTGCTGCTACAGCCGCCATGGCAGATGAATATGCCAATAACATGGCCCCTGAAGCCAAGTGTGCCGCCCACAGCACCTGGAGAGGGGGTGAGACTTCTCCGGTCCTTGTTTCCCCAGACCCTAGAATGCAAGAGGCGCCCCCTCTGCTTCCCTCTCCTGGCTAGGGGTAGAACCCAGGAGGTGTCACCTTTGCAACCAATCCGGACACTTAAGGGCCATGTGTCCCCAGCGCCCCAAGGCCCCATCCTCATCCCCAAAACCGTTCCTTGTCATGTGTGTGGGTGGCGGTGGTGGGAGGTCCTGTGACAATTACCAGCCAGTCACCGTAAACCACGCCACTGCTATGGGACTGCAGGACACCGGCGCCAAGGTGACCCTCGTGCGGCCTGAGATGGTGTCCCCCCAGGACTTGATACCTGGAAAAACCCTCACCATCTCTGGGATTGGAGGCATCAAACCAGCGCTGCCCATTACCAGTGTTCATCTGGACTGGGGCGCCGGGAGGGGAATGAGGGAGGTGGGAGTGTCGGCGAATATTCCAGTGAATAATTTACTTGGGACAGATTTGGGGAGGCTAGTGTCACAGTATGTGGCTACTGAGACCCCAAGTCCTGGTCCCCCATTGTGTCTTGATTTGTCTGCTGCTAGTAATCTTGTAAGTGTGTTGCCTGTCCATTCTGTGTCAAGAGGGGAGGTGGGAGCTGAGAGTCACTCCTGCGCTGACAGGACACATGCAGCAAGCACAGATGAGATGGAGCCAGAAGACACAGGAAGGTGTGAGAATGCCCAGGAAATGGTGGGATTTCCCCAGGAAATGCTCACCGACTGAGGGACCCAGTTCATGTCACAGCTGATGGAGTCCCTTTGTAAGCAAATACAGGTGCAACATCTGGTGGGCAGCAAGTACCATCCGCAGACTAATGGACTTGGCGAGCGGTTCAATGGCACCCTCAAGCTGATGCTTAGGATGTTGGTTGACTCCCACAGGAGCAACTGGGAGCAGTACCTCCCACACCTACTATTTGCCTACCGGGAGGCTCCACAGGCCTCAAATGGGTTTGCTCCCTTCGAGCTCCTGTATGGGCGGCATGTACGAGGGCCCCTTGCTCTGGTGAAAGAGGTATGGGAAGGAGACTTGACCACCCCTGGAGAGTCGGTTGTTTAGTACGTCGTACGCTTCTTTAACAAAATAACGGCTTTGTTGCGGCTGGTGCAGGAAAATATGGCCCAGACTCAGGCTGACTAGAAGCGCTGGTATGACCAGAACGCTTGTGAAATGACCTAGCAGGTGGGTTAGAAAGTGTGAGTAATGGTCCCTGTACCACAGGACAAGCTTCAAGCAGCCAGAGATGGCCCATACCTCGTGCACCAGCAGCTCAATGACGTCTCGTACTTGGTCACCCAATACCACGCCTGTGGAAGGAGGAAGGCCTTCTATTTGAACATGATGAAGGCCCATTATGAGCGGGAGGCCTGCACCTTCCCTATGTGCAACCTTCCTGAGGAAGGAGGGGCCGAAACCCTCCTGGATCTGCTCTCCCAATCCAAGGCGGGTGGATCCATTGAGGACATAGAGGTTGGCCACCAGCTCTCCGAGGACCAATGGTCCCAGCTGGCGGATACTATACACCCCTTCCGGGAGCTGTTCAGCAGCTTTCCCAGAAGGAACGAGTTGGCTGTCCATCACGTGGACACTGGGAGTCACCCCCCGATCCGGCCGTCAGCATATCGGGTCTCTCTCGAGGTGCAGAAGCAGATGCGCCAGGAGATTGACGAGATGCTGAAGCTGGGGGTGATCCAGGCATCCAAAAGTGCGTGGGCATTGCCCGTAGTCTTCGTCCCCAAAAAGAACCAAACAACCCTGTTCTGATTGGACTACAGGGGGCTTAACGCTGTCACGATCACCGATGCGTTCCCTATGCCATGCATCGATGACCTGCTCGATCAGTTGGCCGGGGCTCTGTGCCGTGCTCAGCCAGGTCAACACTGCGGGCCAGGAGCATCCCTTCCTGTATCTGAGCAGGAAGCTATTGCCAAGAGAGGTGGCCTACTCCACGATGGAAAAGGAATGCCTAGCAATTGTATAGGCCCTGCAGCGTCTGCAGTCCTACTTGTACGGGAAGCCTTTCACACCCATCTTCACTCGAGGAGCAGAATAGTCTCTCAGGTGTCATTTGAATAATGCAGGTTATACCTGAACATGTGCAGAGTCATGGATGTGCTCAGTAGAAAGCCTGTGGGCCTGTACTGCTCTGCACATGCTCATTAGGCCAAGTACTTCTACCTCTTGGTTTGAGTAGTTGGGGTAATCAGGGGTCCTGAAAAAACACTATAGGACTGCTATATCAAAAAATCTAGTCTAAAGTTTCCAAATACTTTACATACTAGACATATTAATATTTATGAGGAATGCTTCTGAAAATGCTTCTAGCATTGTCCTTATTGTTAGTTAAAAAGGATATTCCTATCTTGTAATAATATGACATTAAGCTATACCATAGTATGTATTATAATCTGTGGGGATCGGACCTGCTGATCCTAAAAAAACAATGGTATCTGTCAAATGTTCCATGCATAGTGACACTCCAAGACACTTGCTATGCATGAGAATTATAGCACAGCACCATTCCTAGTGATACAAAATCACTTTTTTATGATGGGAAAACTCATTTAAAGCACCACTCCAGCACTTTTTTTTATTTTACCACTGTATCGGTGGCACTACTATAAGTTCCCTGCACCTAATCTTATACTTGGCACTGTCTTAATCTGTTATTGCCATTGCTATAGTAGTGTTCTGCAGGTTATAACTTGCCAGATGGCTCCAGTGTTTGCTGAGCGAATCGAGAGTCACTACTCAATGTAAGACTATGGGAGCCAGAGCGAGGCCACAACGAGGTTCTCATAGACTTACACTGAGAGCTTGTGACCATTACCTCTGACTTCTGGTCAGTCAGAAGATGCGACCACAAGATCGTGGCATGAAACCGGAGCGGTGCCTGGAAGAGCTGAAGACGGCCACAAGGAGCACAGAATCTAACTTACAACAACATGTGGAATATAGGAGGGAACATAAATAGTGGTATCCGACAACAAGAATGGAAAGAATTTATTGTTGGCAGCGGATTATTCCGGATACTCTCCAAGCGTGTGACAACAGAGCTTCT
>VIAB01010838.1:0-20937 GCA_009801035.1 Oophaga pumilio | reverse complement strand
GCCCACCAGGACTCCTTGCTTTGCGTGTGATTCCCATTTGGAACATTTTTGTTTGGGAACATACACAAACATTTTACTTCCAAATATCCTGAGGTGCTTCAGGTTAGGCTTCTCGCAGTTCCATAGCTCATATGGAGTTTTATTTGTGGCTTTACCTGGCACTCTGTTTTGAAGATGGTTTGCATCAAACAACACAGTCCTTCCACTTTCACAGAGAGTATGGTTCTTTCTCTCTGCAATGCCATTTTGTTCTGGGTTGTATAGAATGGTAGTCTGGAACACGATTCCATTCTGTTTCAAAATGGTTTGCACCTTACCACTTGTATATTCGGTTCCATTATCTGCACGCAGGGCTTTTGGCATTCTTCTAAATTTGTTAAACACTACAGCAAGATATTCTTCAAGTTTCTGTGGAACTTCATCCTTACTGTGAAGCAGGTAGGCGACTGTATATCTGGAGTAGTCATCAATAAATGTGAGAAAATATCTCTTCTTGCTAAGAGTTTGAACACTCATTGGACCACATACTGTACATCTGTATGTATCAGATCCAGAGGCTGTGTAGATCTAGTTGTGCTTATTTTAGGAGAAGATTTTCTGGACATTTTCCCTTTAAGACAGCTAGTGCACTTCATCATTTGACTACACTGGTTGATTTCAATACCATTTGCAAGTTGAGCTAGCTTCCTTACTGCTTCTGGGTCTCTGTGCCCAAGACATCTGTGCCATACATGGATACAGTTCTTATTCAGATCTTGTCAAGCACTGATCACTCTTTATTTGCATTTTAGCTGATAAAGTTCATCTTGGATTTTTCCTTCTGCAAGAGTGTGACCCTTCTTTGAGATGATGCAGCTGTTATCTCTAAAACTAACTAAATTCCCCTTTTGTGTGAGCTTCTTTATTGACAGAAGATTGCTTTCAAGGCTGGGAACATAGAGAACATCCTTTATTGGGATCTTTCTGCTTTGTGCTGAGGAAACTGGACAGTGGAGGTAGAAGTCTCCTACTCCTACTGAAGTCATATAGTGACCATTAGCTAAGATAACCTTTTCTGAATTGCTTTCATTAAGGTCAGTGAAGAAATCCTTGCTATATGACATATGACTGCTTGCACCAGACTCTATACACCATATAAGCTTTGTAGTTGGGCCTGTGCTGGCATTAAATGCTGCTTCAACACATGTAGAATCTTCCTTTAAAGTGGTTTTAACCTTTTGATGACTGTTCTGCTTTTTAAGCTGACTCATTCTTGCTTTCCAAATTCTACAGTCTGCTTTAAGGTGGCCGGGCTTTTTACAGACAAAGCATTCATGATTTTCTCTTAGAGTGCTCTCATATTTAGGGAAATCGTCTGTCTTTAATGCTGTTTATGCTCTGGATTCATTACTGCTGCTTACATGCTGCGTTTTTCTCTTGAATTCATCTACAAGTGTGCCTTTAACATACTCTATTGTCAGCTCATCATCTGGTCGTGCATCTAGTGCAGTCACGAGTGTGTCATAACTCTCTGGAAGACCACTTAATAGAAGTGCAGCAACATGAAAATCTTTAATTTCTTCTCCAATACTACTGAGATGCTCCACAATCTATAGGGTGTTTCTTATATAGTCTTGCATATTCTGTCCATCACTTAGCTTAGACAGATACAGCTTTCTCATAAGATAAAGCTTATTGCTGAGATTTGAGCTTTCATGCACTTTCTGTAACTCATCCCATATATCCTTTGCAGTTGCATTCTTGCATATATGCACAATCTGATTATCATCTACACTGAGGGAGATTGTGCTTTGTGCTTTCTGATCCTTCTCTAGCCAATCATCTGCCAATCATCTGGTAATGGATGAGGCACTTGTTCCTGAGTATATTTCCACGTACCTCTCTTATGAGCAGCATCTTCACCTTGAATTTCCAGGATTGGTAGTTCTGTAGTTCTGGTTAGTGAGGCTTGGCACTGAAAACTTGACAGGATTGCTGATAGAGGACATCTTCTCTGTTGCTCTGTGCTGCTTTTGCTCTGGGCTTCTGTTACTGTGTTACTTTGGGGTTCTGTGTCACTCTGGGCCCATAACCTGTTGGCAGCGAATTATTCAGGATACTCTCCAAGCGTGTGACAACAGAGCTTCTTTATTCAGGAACAAACAGGAACAATATATGATATGCTTAATAGATCAGGAATAAATCATTTGTGTGTCTCTATCTGTGCAGCATCTACAGCAGGCTGTTACTTTCATATACAAACACAGGAAAAACAGGAAATACAATCACATTCTCTCCTGTGTGAGCCTCTGGGAGTTTTTTTTTGTTCTAACTTTACAAACAGCATACAAATCTAGCAACTAAACACTCATAGAGAGGAATGTAGTTGTTGCACCAAACATATTCCAACACTTACCAACTCCAAAAGATGCCAGTCTTGCCAATATTATTTTAGCTTAAGTCATTTCAGACTTTTTTTTATAAATATTTTCTAAAAACAAATGTAAATCATAAAAATTACTAATGTAAAAGTTAACTAATGGACTTGCATAAATAACTAAACAGCACAGTGGCTTGGCAAGTAGCACTTTTGCATTATAGCAATGGGGATTTGTGCCCAAGGGTAACAACAGAATGAGTTTTGATGAGGTTTGTGTGTTCTTTACATGTTGAAGTTGGATTTATTTTGGGTACTTTATTACCTACAACCCCCCAAAATATACTGTTACGTTAATTAACATCCTATGTGTTTGAAATAGAGAAATTTAACTGGTCAAAATTACTTTTATTGTGAACAGTTAAGCAAGTTTAAGATTAAATGATCTCTAAATGGGCTAAAGTTAAGGATGACACGTTTCCTTTGTATTTTAGGCAAACAAAGGCTTAATCTTTTACATTTTAAAAATTACAAAAATAAAAATGGGTCCATGCAAAAGTTTGGGCACCCTGCATGGTTAGTACCTAGTAGCACCCCCTTTTGAATGTGTCACAGCTTGTAAACACTTTTGGTAGCCAGGCAAGAATCTTTCTTGTTTGAGGGATTTTCATCCATTCTTCCTTGGAAAGTTCTTCCAGATAATTTTGCATGCAATGTTGTTCTGAGGTCTAGCAACAGATTTTCAATGATGTTCAGTTCAGAAGACTGTGAGGGCCATTGTAAAACCTTCAGCTTGCGCCTTTTGAGGTCGTCTGTTATGGATTTTGACGTACGTTTATGATCATTATCCATTTGTAGAAGCTATTTGCTTTTCCACTTCAGCTTTTTTACGGATAGCGTTATGTTTGCATCAAGAATTTGTTGAAATGTAATTGAATCCATTCTTCCCTCTACCTGTTGTAGGACAGTCATGGGAATTATATGTGAGGGTTGTTATGTGTCCCCCTAGGATGCACATAGAGGAATACTGAACTCGCTGGAGTGCATTGTAATCACAAGCACATCTGTGGTTGCATTGTAAAATAAAAGTAAGTGTGAACTTGGTCAAACTATTGGACCAGGTCAGATTTAGAAAAACCTGATATGGGCTTTTATTTTTGGAGAGTTCTATATGATCGGTAGTGGGATGGACCTTTCTCTCCAGTCCATGGCCACGGATTTTCATTTAAACTTGAAGTAAAGCTTTGGGTGGGTCACTATGTGGATTGCTAGCAGCAGAGTAGGAAGCTCTATGCTGTACAAGTCTGTGTAAAGGCAAGACACAGGCCAGAGAAGGCAACGCAACTGACTCCCACACGAGTGACACGGCGGTGCAGTCACCCACAGCAATGGATTTGGTACGGACTGTATTGGGTGACCCAAAATCAGATATAATGTAAAAATAGCGTGATCCCGTAGATATACTGTAATAGGTTGGTTATAACTTTCCAAAACATACAGTATATTAAACAGAAGAGGAGCTAAAGTAAAAGAATAGCACTTACATGTGAATAACACCAGCTGCCTGCAGAGTTCCCACTGTCCCAACGCACATTTCATTATATCTTCATCAGGACGCCTCCTGATAAAGATATAATGAAATGTGCGCTGGGGCCGTGGGAACTCTGCAGGCAGCTGGTGTTATTGACAAGTGCTATTCTTTTACTTTAGCTCCTCTTCTGTTTAATACATGTTTTGCAAAGTTATATCCAACCTATTACAGTAAATCTACGAGATCACGCTACTTTTACCTTATACCTAACATATGTTTGTAACCACCACCTACATATGCTAATGTTTCTCTGCATGTGTGTTTAGCAGCCTCTGATTTATGTGTTATGTTTGTACTTTTTGTCTAGTTAATAAATTTTATTTTTATTGGGTACATACTCTCTGTAGGTCTCTTTTTCCTACTCCTTTCTGATTTTTGTATATTAAATGAGTTTTACCAATAATTCTGATTTTTATATGGGTCCTTTGTTGTTAATACCTTTTTAGATGACCCAGCTGAGCTCTAGAGGATAACATTTGCCTGTTACATTGTGAGTTGTGAAAATAAAGACTTTTAAGTTGGACTAACCTTGGTCACCGCCTCTTTACCATGCTGTATGAACACCACTGCACTACATAGTGAAATGTTAGTGTGCCATTTGCTGCAACAAAGCCTCAAAGCATGATTGATTCACCCAAATGCTTAATGGTTGGTGAGATGTTCTTTTCCTGAAATTTTGTGCCCTTTTTTCTCTACACATACTATTGATCATTGTGGTCAAAAAGTTCTATTTTAACCTCATCGGTCCACAGGATTTGTTTCCAAAATGCATCACGTTTGTTTAGATATTCTTTTGTATACTTCGGACACTGAATTTATGGAGAGGATGGAGGAGAGGTTTTCTTTTGATGACTCTTACATGAAAGTCATATTTGTGCATGTGTCTCTGAACAGTAGAACAATGTACCACAACTCCAGAGTCTGCTAAATCTCTCTGACGGTCTTTAGCAGTCAAGCGGGGGTTCTGATTTGCTTCTCTAGCAATCCTACGAACATCTCTCACTGAAATTTTGCTTGCTTTTCCAGACCTTATTTTGACCTCCACTGTTCCTGTTAACCACCATTTCTTAATTACATTTCGAACTGAAGCAGGGGCAACTTGAAAACGCTTTGCTATCACCTTATAGCTTTCTCCTGCTTTGTGGGCCTCCCCCATTTTCATATTCAGAGTACTAAGCAGCTGCTTAGAAGAACCCATTGCTGCTGTTTTTGTCACAAGGTTACAGGAGGCTGGGTTCTTATAAAGTTGGGAAATTTGCATCACCTGGCCTTTCCTAACGATGATAGTAAGCAAGCTATAACCCTAACAGGCTAATTAAGGTCTGAAACCTTGGACAAAGTTATCTGAGCACACAAATTTCCCAGGGTGCCCAAACTTTTGCATCGGCACATTTTTCTTTTTGTAATTTTTAAAATGTAAAGAATGACAATATTTTTTTTTTTGCCTAAAATACAAAGGAAATGTGTCAGCTCTAATTTTATGACTTCTAGAGATCATTTTATCTTCAACTTGCTTAACTGTTCACAAGAACAGTAATTTTGGCCAAGAATGTCCAAACTTTTACATGTCATTGTAATGAAGGTCAGGTATGCAAAATTTGGCAAAATACATCTATTATTCTATTTTTATTTTTTTCTTAAATTTTTGTATTTTAATTTTTTCCAAAAGAAAAAAGATGAACGTAGATGTTTTCTGGCTTTTCTATTTTTATTGAACATGGGGAGCCATGCTGATAAAAGAATACAAGAAGCTATATGCACCCCTGGAATCCACTCACTTCTCTAGCATTACTGCTTTGACAGTGTTGACCAACAGTTTCCTGATCTTCTGACCCTGCAGCCAATAAGTGGTCACAGCAGTCAGGACACTGGTGGCCACTGTGACATCATCTCTGGCAGTTTGGCAAACACCGTCAGCTGAGTTGGAGCTGGAATTGGAACCCAGGGGTGAGTATAGATCCTTTTTCTCTTTTATCAGCATGACTAAACGCTGTGATTTTTTTTTTAAAGAGGATGAAAAGATCCTCTAAGAAAATAAATAAATCCAGATGTATTATGCATCACCTTATACTCTCAAGATCAGTGACAACCAATTTACATAAGAAACATTATGTACACACATGTCGTCCATCCCTGAATCCCTCTCTAATTTCCTTGATAAGCAATTGAAGTGAATGATTTAAGAAAAACTAACGTAAGACAAGGTCGTTGAAAAGGGATTTGGTGAGAACATTTCAAATTTCCCAAATTGGTGGATGTGTCTAGTTTAATTTCTAACAGCAGCTAAAATGAAATAGGAAGAAAGATGGAAAACACTGAAAAAAAAAGGAACTAATTTGGAACAGATGTCCAGAAAGCAAACTTCCTGTCCACAGCTTCTAAAGGCACAAAACAGAACCAGTATGACCAAATAAGTCAGGCCATTTCAGGAACGATCAAAAGCAATTGGCTTTGGTGGAAATAATAACTTCTAATTGCACCCTGCAATGACACCCTTGGGACGGATGTTTGATGGTCAAATGGTCTGTAACGTTTTTCATGAGTGGTTCCCAGGCCTTATGTCAGATTTTCCATAAAACTTGTGCCCGATTCCCGAAGGTAATTACTAGTTCTTTTGAAGAAGTGCGGTTTATTTGGAAATAACTTCTACAGACATGTCAGGCGTACAAGTTTGCATCAAACTTCTGCCAAGGACTGCAGGGAGTTTCCACTCTGAAGAGCACAGAAGAGAAGCTTTCTTTTTCATACTCAAATTTTTTACAGCTCATAAGCAAGATTTGTGCTACTCGATCAGTAAACCCATTAAGTTGCTGAGAAACCATAGTGGAACCGTTAATCTCTGAGTTATAAGTGGGCATTATCAGGCCCACACTGTGGATATGGTGACATTTTAAATCTGCTGTTTTTTTAAACAAAACACTGAAATGCATTGTAATTCTTGCAACAGGTTGATTCATTCATTCTCAACTTTGGAATTTGAGAAACATTATAAAGCTATTACATTTCTTATATTGTATTCATCCTAAATCACAGCCTGTGTTATGCTCCAAATGTGGAATCACAGTTCTATTGATGGCATATTGAAGCTATTAAAAAAAAACTTGTCAACACTGGAAATGAGTAGATCGATTTTTAGAGGATCAAGTTTAAGTAGAGTGTCATGAAATTTGTCATTTCAAGCAAATTCGAACATTTTTAGATTCGATTCACGGTTCTCAAAAAAATAATCATTTCCCACACTGCTAAAGCATCAGAAAGCAGTCAAACATCTTTTTGCTTTAACCAGTATGCTGCCTTACAATGCCATATGGCTATGACATCTTACAAATTATCATACTTTGTACAGTAGTGGTATGTACCTGGGCTATCACATATTAGCGTTTCCCAGTAGAGCACACTTTGTAAGGCCCCCTTTCACACGTCCGTATATTTCTTGTACCGGAAAAAACGGTACCAGAGATATCCGTGTCCGTGTGTCTGTGTGCAAACTATGTGCGGCACATGTGTGGCAACCGTGTGCCGCCCGTGTGCCGCATCAGTACCACACGGATGGCCGCTGGGGAAGAAGCACTACAGTAAGCGCTTTTCCCCGGCGGCAGGTGGTGAACACAGCTTTCATCCATTCTCCCCTGCTCTGCTGGCAATCAGTGCGAGCAGAGGAGACTGAATTAATAAGATGCTGCGGCCTCAGGCTCAGTGACTAACGGTGTCGTCACTGAGTCTGTGCTCGCTGTCGACGAACTCCTGTGACCTCAGGACTGTGGAATAATGCAAGTGATGAGGTCATGACAGTTCAAGCTCTGTCACAATGACCTCATCACTTGCATTTTCCCACGGTCCTGAGGTCACAGGAGTTCAAGCCGGCAATGAGCACAGACTCAGTGACGTCACCGCTAGTCACTGAGCCTGCGGCCGCAGCGTCACTTTCATTCAGAAGTAGTTTACAGCCGGGGCGGTCGCATTTAGCACCACTCCGGTTGTAAACTAATTATTCCCCAGATATGGATTACGGCGTGGGACAGAACGCCGGCCAGGTATGGTATATTACTACTTTATTATTTTATTTTTATTACAGAAGATCAAGGGCGTCGCTTAGATTAGCAGAACAATAAAGATGGCAAAACTGTGTGGTGTTTGATTTCATTAAAATACTTTATTCTAGCTGTGTGTTTATTTAACCCCTTACCAACTATAGGATTAGTAATGGAGAGGTGTCTTATTGACACCTCTCTATTACTAACCCGTGGGCATGTCACCTTACAATAGAAAGGTGACATTAACCTCACAAACATTAACCCCACTTGCCACCGCTACAGGGCAAGTGGGAAGAGCCAGGCAAAGCTCCAGAATTGGCGCATCAAATAGATGCGCCTTTTCTGGGCTGCTGCGGGCTGCTGTTTTTAGGCTGCGGGGGGCCCATATCTATAGCCCCTTACCAGCCTGAGAATATCAGCCCGCACCTGTAAGTTTTGCAAGGTTGGTTCAAAAACATAGGGGGAACCCATATCGGGTTTTTCATTCATTCATTCTCCCCTGCTTGCGCTGATCACCGGCAGAGCATGGGAGAATGGATGAAAGCCGCGTTCAGCACCCGCCGCCGGTGAACAGCGCTTACAGTAGCACTTCTTCCCTGGTGGCCGTCCATGCACACGGAAGACATCAATGTGTGTTTTCTGTGTGCACGTGTGTGGGACTTTTTGCAGTCCCTGGTGATGGCAAAAAACAGACATGTCAGCGTGTTTCGCCCATGGACACACGGTCCGTGTAAACAAACTGACGTGTATAGACCCATTTATTTGAATGGATCTACGTGAGTATGTGTCTCCGGTTCGTGTTAACATTGTCACCACACATACCGGAGACATGGACGTGTGAAAGGGGCCTTAGGCAAAGTAGTTTTCCATCTCCAAAGTCACTGGGTAAGTCTCTCTATCCTTTCGAGTGTAAGCTCTTATGGCCTGAAGGATCCTCTCTCTCTCTCCTTCTATCCTGTAGAGAGTAAGCTTATGATCAGCTTATCTTCTCTCTCTTCTATCGAATGTAAACTCTTATGATCAGCCGGGTCCGCTCTCTCTCATGTTGAGTGTACATCTTATGGTCCGCAGGGTTCTCTCTCTCTTCTGCACCATGTGTATTTTGCTTGCAAGTACATGATTTCCAGAATTGAGATGTGCGCAAATTTATTACCGCAAGAAAAATTTGGCAAAGTTGGTGATTTTGAATTTCAAAAGATCCGCTCATCTCTAGTCAACACAAATATCAAAACAACTTAACTTCTAGCTGTAAAAGTTTTTTCCTGTAAAAGAATACTTTAAGTCCCTGAGGATTCTATTTGGGAAGTCATACCTCAAGCTTGCAGAACCATAAATGCAGGTTTTGAAAGGAAAGTCAAGCAAAACCACTGATAATGACAAGATCAGTCAACAGTGTAATGTGTATGGGGCCTCCTGACTCTCCCCCGATAGTAGATGTTGGGGGAGATAGGGGACCAGCACATCAGATTTTGAATAGCTGACACTTTTCTTCTCTGGAGGATAAGCTGCTGCCAGAAGAGTCTGGCAGCACCTCTCACATAGAAAACAGAGGAGCACTTGACCAAGCTGAGCATTGCTGTGTATGGGCAACTGAGAGAGATGGCTGTCTGTCAAATGAACGTTCGGACGACAATTACCGTACTTAACTTTTATGGAGGGCTTTAGTCATGATCGGTTTTTATGGAGGGCTTTAGTCATGATCATACTGGATAATGTATACAATATATTTGTAATTAATACTAACTTATTATGTAGATTCATTAATTAATGACCTAAGTAATAGAGTAAACTGTAAAATGGTCTCATAAAACGATTGTCTAGATTAGTAACCCCAATTTAATATACCCCATTAGGGAGTTCTGAGTTGAAGAGGACCTTTCGCGAGTTTGAGTATGCTAAACAACATCATTGAATAGTGGCTGCAGGGCTAAATATAATGTAGATTTTATGCTTTATTTTGTCTTCTCTATTGCAAAGAAATTAGCTTGTAAAGTTGAGGTTATAATTTCTAAGCTGAATAGGGCTTTACCAGAGATTTGTCATTGGGTACATGTATGATTGTTAAGTCTATGGCCAGCGCCTCCGCATGGTACCCCAATGTACTCACTGCCCCGGCCTCTGCAGCTCCCTAGTGATCCTATTCCTTCCTCAGTGCGTGCCACATTGACACAAGTGCGCGCGTTCCCCTTCTCCTAAAGGGGCAGTGCGCATATGGTGGATGAAAACTGCAGAAGTGGTGATGTGTTTCTATTATACTTTTCCTCTGGCTCCTGGTTTTGGCTTACAAATACTGATGTGAAATACTGACCAAATACTGACCGTGTGAACGTGGCCTATGATATGTTATTTTGTCATACACCCTTTCTAATAACCAGCAATCACATTAAAACACTATCTTGATATGAAGGTTTATAATAAAATACCTGTGTAACCATTAAAAACTTTCATAGGACTGAAATGTAATTTGTTCACTAAACTTATAAATATTGGTTATGTTTCCTTGTAAAAAGTTACAAAATAGCTCGAGCACAGTACGTTACCTATATATAGCACAACATTAATCTATATCATGTGCATCTGTCTGCCACATCTGTAACACATATGCTCCAAACCAAAAATAATTTATAGTATGACATATTGTATTCAGGGCTACAGCTGTACATTGGGGTCTTTTATCATTATGATGATTGAGCCGTTAATGTCTTTGTTTGTTATCAAGTGATACCATTCTGTGTTTGGAACAAAGTATGTGATAAAGTTTATTATACAGATGTAACAAAGTTTACCTTAACACAGCAGTTGGGTATCACCGCATAAAAAAGTATAATACAACACCTAATTTGTTGTTAACGGGGTTTTCCCACGAAAAAACTACATTTTAATTAAGCAATCTTGGAATAAAAATAAGTCCTACAATTGGATGTGTGAAAAAATGTTTATGTGTACTCTTTTACGCCCTCCCCTGTCCAAGTGGCATGATCAGACAATATCCCTGTACGGTCAGACAGCCATTACACAGTACACAGCAGGGGCACATTTATAAGATTATCTCAGCACGGGAACATTTTATTTAAACATATCCATTTGTGTAAGATATTATTTTTCCAAGATCTATTGGTTCAAAATGTACTTTGCTTGTGGGGAAAACCCCTATAAGTTATTTAAATCCAATTAAAGCAGTATTCTTAGGGCCCCGTCTCACATAGCGAGATCACTAGCGAGATCGCTGCTGAGTCACAAGTTTTGTGACGCAACAGCAATCTCAGCAGCGATCTCGCTATGTCTGACACATACCAGCGATCAGGCCCTTGCTGTGAATCGCTGGTCGTGTCAGAAATGCCTGGACTTTTTTTTGATTGCTGTTCTCCCACTGGTCAGCACGCATCGCTGCGTGTGGCAGGCAGGAGACCAGCGATCAGCTGGTAACCAAGGTACACATTGGGTTTCCAGGCGCGGGGCTGTGACTGGAAACCCGATGTGTACGCTGGATACCAGCCCGCTGCTGCAGGGGAGCTGGTAACCAAGGTACACATCGGGTTTCAAGGCACCGCGCAGCGCCTGGAAACCCGATGTGTACCTTGGTTACCAGCTCCCTGCATCAGGGGGCTGGTATCCAACGTACACTACGGGTTACTAAGCGACGTTACCCGCAGTGTCGCTGTCCTGAACGCTGCCTGAGCTGCCTGTTTGGCAGCTCAGCAGCGATCATGTAGCGACACACCAGCAATCCTGACAAGTTCATATAGTTGTCGGGATCGCTGGTGCGTCGCTATGTGAGACGGGGCCCTTAAAGCGAACCTGTCAGCACTTTTGGCAGATATAAAATGCGGCCACTGTCTTTCAGGGCTTATCTACAGCATTCTATAATGCTGTAGATAAGCCCCGATCCAACCTGCAAGATAAATAAGTTTTATTATACTCACCCTGGGGCGGTCCAGTCCAATGGGTGTCGTGGGTCCGGCGCCTCCCATCTTCTTCCGATGCCACACTCCTGCTTGCTTTATGACTCCCAGGCATCACGCTCCTGTGCAGGCGTACTTCTCTGCCCTTTTGAGGGCAGAGCAAATTACTGCATAGCGCAGGCATCGGGAAAGGTCAGAGAGGCCATGCTGGGGAGCAATGAAGCAAGCAGGACGGCAGCATCGTAAGGATGGGAGGCGCCGGACCCGGACCCGCGACGCCCATTGGACCGGACCACCCCCCTCGTGAGTTTAATAAAGCTTATGTTTCCTATCTTGCACGTCGGATCGGGGGCTTATCTACAGCTTTATAGAATGCTGTAGATAAGCCCTGAAAAGCAATGGCCGTATCTTATATAGGTCAAAAGTGCTGACAGGTTCCCTTTACGTTTGAAAGATATCCTTTATACATGGGATAGGGGATAACTTCCTGATCGCTGAGGGTGTGATCGATAGAGACCCCAATGATCTCGAGAAGTGGGACTCTGATGATGGTCGATCATGCTCAATGCTGCTGCATTCATTCTTATGAGAGTTCCAGAGATTTGAGCACTGCACTCGGCTGGTCTTCAGCTCTCCCATTATGACATACTGGCAATGGGACATTCTGCATGATTGCAATACTGAGCATGTATATGTCTGACCGTGAGTAAGGGGATATCTGGCTGACATTTTTTTGGGGTATGTGAATGCCACTGTTAATTGGTAAGTAAAAATAACTGTTAAGATGACATATAGCTTGCACTTTTAGTTGAGCACCATGACTGGCCATGACGGGCCCTGTGGCAGGCGGGTGGGGGATAATTATAATAGGTTAATTCAGTTTATGGCTGTACTAAGCAGTAAATACATGGCACTGTTATTGTTTTTCAGGTACCATCACCCATGGTAGGAAGCAGATATCATGTAGAACAGTGTAGCTTGTTAATTTCAATGCTATTAAAAACTTGATGTGAGTGTTGTAATTGAGTTTGATGATGAATGGATCAAAATATGTAAGCCAACATATAACAGGGGTCAGCGGAGCTGTGAATGCAGTCAGCTTTTTTTTCAATACCTGGACTTTGTCTAATACACAATTGTAATTTCTGTGGGACGTTGCCTGGCCAGCCATGGTCATGTATAGTGAAGCCTATGTCAAATGAAATGCAGCATATGTGAAACATTAAAGCAAATTCCTTAGTGTGAAGAAAGGAGAACATTCAGTAACGTCAGCAATGTTCACAAATATGGTAGATACATATTAAATCTCTGGTTAGGATTACAGCAATATGTGTCAAACCAATGTTTCCATGATTCTCTAGATACCAGGCCACCTCTTTTCTACTTTTTTTTAGGACCCTCCGTGTGTCAGTGTTTTCCTCCCCAGATTGACATTAACTTTTTATCAAATCTTAATGGCAGTTTTTCCCAAAATCTGTTATTCATGAGGTGTGTGTGTGGTACAACTCTTATGTAATTGTAACCCCCAAAAAGTCTACAAGGTAGAAAATGGCCTTACTGTGGCACTACACACACGTGAACGAAGTGAATCGTCCCAGAGGTCAGCAGCACATCTAGATGGTGTGGTTGAATCTAAGGGTCCGCGTTACACAGACAGACTGGCGGCATTAAAAGACTGCTGATCGGTAAACATTTACCGATTGATGTTTAATCACCTGTTTACAGCGGTAGAGGAAAGTAAACAGTGTGCATGGAGTGATCAGTAATAGATCATTCAGGTCGCATAGGCTGCCATGGTTCTCAGCAGCACGAGGATGATGCACCGCTGAGAACGATGATATTTTGCCCTGCAGAAAAGATCATTTCACCCAATGAATCAACATTTTGCCCATTCATCAGGTAATCACCAACCTGTTTACACTGAAATATTATCATGAATAAGCGTTCTTAAGAATGATCTTTCTCGATAACCTATCAGTGTATAGATGAAGTTTGCAACTATTAACTAGCTAAGTGAATCTGTTGATGATCTGTTTATCATACTGCTTGAGCTTGTTATAAGCCAATGGACAAAGAGTGTCAACAATTCTAGGAGAAATCACCCATGTTTTTCAACCTCCTTCACCGTTTTCTATTAGAGAAATTCGATTTGGTCCAAATTGCTTAATTCAAGGGGAAGATTTGATTCATATTTAATGATTTGGTGCTAATTGAATTCACCAGGAAGGGTTTAAAAAAATAAACTGTAATACTCACTTCTCCTCAGCCCCCCCATTCCTGTCCATCTGTGGTGGCTCCAGACTTCCATTACAGTCCTCCATTCTGCTCCTCTTCCTTCCTCTTTACCCTCTAGTCACCAACACTGTTGATTAAGCCCTACATTGTCACGTCAGGGTCATTGGCATGTGTCGCACATCAAGTGACAGTGTGAAGCATAGTCAGCAGTTGTGGCATCTGCCTAAAGACAGAAGACGAAAAGTAGGATGAGGAGCCAATCAGAAGACTGGACCAGGTGCAATGGCGGGACATTAGGGCCGAAGGGATGTGAGTGGAACAATTTCTTACTTTTTATCCCCTTCCTGGCCCTTAGAATCCTGACATTTTTCTGTGCTCATGAGAGGTAAACCACCCAAAATTTCAATTCACCTGAATCCTCAAATTTTTGGAAACTTTAAACGAATTTAATTGATTTAGAATTGATTTGCTCATCTTTAATGGGTACTAATATCTTTTTTTAATATGAGCCAAAAGACAGACTTTCAAAAAGACAAATACATCCAATGTGAATGCTGCATGCATTATATGATATCACCATCTTCTATTGAACCTTAGACAATGGGCCATTGAAAAAGTCAAATATAATATCAAAAAGATCAGGTGCAGGATGGCATTATTCAACACGCATGTGCTTTATTCCACTAAGCAGAATTTTAGAGAATGATTTAGAAACACCTGAGGGATGTTTTTGAGTGGTAGCAGGAGTGTGACAGGAGATAAGATCACACCTTGTAGTAGGTGACATGTATGATGAACGCTAGTATTTCTACACACCAGCTTTCACGTTCTGCAAATGAATATAATTTACTTCAAAATTCTGCATCTCGCAGGGAAGTGAACATCTGATAGGAAAGGAGCTGTCATCAGGTAATCTCAGCCAGAAGTAAGACTCACATTATTCCTGATTGTTCTTCTCCTTGGAGAAAACACTGGTCAAGTAGGAAATAAGCAGAATGAACCTGTCAACACTTTTGCTTGTGCTTCTCAACCTTTACTATGCAACCAGCAAATGAAGAAAAATGTAAGAGTGCTTGTCTACCATTCTTATTTGCCTTCACTGTTTTTATACTTACCCGATATTAACCTCTGCCACCCTTTTAGATCAGGCCAGCAGTCATGTATTTACTCTACATGGTGTAGAATCATTGGTCGGAATTAGTGGTGGAACGTAGATTCTGACACGGAGTTACATGATGATTTTGAAAGAGAATCGCCCATATTAATGTCTACATGAACTAATGTCATAATGAACTTGCTCATGCAAATGCATTTGGTAATCTGGTCACAATCCAGCCAAGGTGATTGCCTTGATTGCAACCTGATCAGTTAACCCCTTCACGCCGCAGCCAATTTCAATTTTTTCGTTTTTATTTTTTAGCCCCCTTCTTCCTAAAGCCATAACTTGCGAGCCAGTATCTAAGTATGGGACTCAACTTATGATATAGCTGTATGTCATATGTCGGGAAGAGTTTAAAAAAGCACTCCCATCAAAGTTTTTATCCTCATCATATATATTTCATCATCTTATATAGCACTGTGTACTTACAATTGCTCATTTTGCCTTTCTACCCAGCTAATTCTCTTTTCTCTGCTCTGTGTAGAAACAGAAAGTAACTAGTCCCTACATGACTTATTGCCCTCTTCAAATCATGAGTAGTGATGAGCGAACGTGCTCAGATAACGTGTTTTCCGAGTATTTTGGGCGTGCTCAAATAATATTTTCGTGTCCCTGCGGATGCATGTTTATTGGAGGTAGACATCTGCAACACATGAGCGCATTGCCTAGCAAACAGGCAATCCCCGTTTGTGTTATGAATGTCTTCTGACGCAAAACATGCAGCTGCAGGGTCTCGAAAATATTAACCGAACATGTCCAAGATACTTCACACAGGTGGATGGGTCACCGAACCCCAACCAAAGGACTCAGCAAAAAGCAGAAGAGACTGTTGCATGACTTGGTGCTCAGACTACTTGGCTGATTTACAAGGGGGTGAGATGGAAGTCAGATGACCATTGTCCCCAGGTGCCATATCTGCACTTTCTGCTGTGGACCGGGTGGAAGATAATGCAAAGGAACTGGAGGCACTCTTAGCCATCCAATCTAACACTTTTTAAATATGTTCTGGACTCACCATTCATGCAGTGGTACTCGGCCCTACAAAATGACACAGAATGTTGTGTCGTGTGCATGCATCAAACGACGGTGTTTCACTTGGCTATGTAGCATGCACAGAATAACCAAGTCCTCTCCCAGCAGCAGCTACAGCACCACCACCAACACCACCAGCAGCAGCTACATTAGCACCACCACGGCCACATCCACGTCCCATATTTGATGCTTCCTAATTTTTGGAAGTGGTTTTTCGGCACACTAATCACACAGAGATGGCAGCAGAGTAGATTCATTTTTTAGGCACACTACTCGTACAGACAGAGCGGTACACTAAAATTACTTTTTTTGCCCACAAATGGCAAACACATGTTTGCAAATTGGAATAACTTTTTGGGACAAAAAATGGCAAAGACACGGCTGCAGAGTAAAATTATTTGTTTGATACAGGACACTACTCGTATACACACAGTGCTAGAATAAAATTAATTTTTGGACCCACAAATAGCAAAGACACAGCTGCAGAGTACACAAAGGTTTTTTAGAGTATTCCCACAGGCAGAGTTCATGCAGAGGCTTAAAGGCACAGAACTCCCACATGCGGGGGTGAAGAGTGCACACAGAGATTTAACCTCTTTCCTATCTTAGACGTCTAAGGTGGACTCCCCCTGCTTGCTGTGGGCTCCGGTGATGAGCCTGCAACTTTTCCGGCACATGTCAGCTGATTTGAACAGCTGACATGTGCCCCTAACGGCAATGGGTGGAATCGCGATCCACCCGAGGCTGTTAACATGTTAAAATGCCGCTGTTAGTCTCTGACAGCGGCACTTAACATGCTTCCCCCGGAAGCGCATCACTAATCCAGCCCATCGTCGCCCATATCACATGACCACGTGTCACTAATGGGTTGACATGACAACCCGGGGTCTGCAGCAGACCACTGTGGTTGTCATTGCCGAATTGCTATGAACATCGCCCAGTGGTCTGCGCTCATAGCAAGTGATCACTTTAACTACATAGAGCAGGGCTGAAGCCCTGCTCTGTTTAGCACAAGTGATCGGATCCCATGGAGACTATTGAAGCAAGTGTTAAGTAAAAAAAACAGTTTTTAAAGATATTAAAATAATTAAAATGTAAAAGTTCAAATCACTCCACATTCGCCCCATTCAAAATAAAGCAATAAAGAAAAAAATACACATATTTGGTATCGCAGTGTTCAAAATCGTCCGATCTATCAATATATAAAAATAATTAATGCGATAGGTAAACGGCGTAATGAGAGAAAAAGTAAAAACACCAGAATAATGTTTTTTTGGTTGCCGTAACATTGCATTAAAATGCTATAGTGGGCGATCAAAAGATTGTATCTACACCAAAATGGTATCAACAAAAATAACAGCTCAACGCACAAAAAATATGTTCTCATCACGCCACGGGTCTTAGAAAATGGCAACTTTTTTTTTTTTGAAACTTTGGATTTTCTATTTACCACCTAAATAAAAAAGAACCAATACATGTTTGATATCTATGAACTTGTAATGATCTGGAGATTCATAACGGCAGGTCAGTTTTAGCATGTAGTGAACATGGTAAAATAGCAAAACAAAAAACAATTGTGGAATTGCACTTTTTTTTGCAATTTCACCACACTTTGAATGTTTTCCCGTTTTCCATTACACTATACGGCAAAATCAATGGTGTCGTTCAAAATTACAACTCGTCCCACAAAAAACAAGCCCTCACATGGCCATATTGATGGAAAAATTGAAAATGTTATTGCTCTGGGAAGAAGGGGAGCAAAAAATGAATATTTAAAAAACCAAAGATCGCGAATGGGTTAGAGGCACAGTACTGCCAAAGCTGGGGTATAGAGTACATACAGAAACTTAAAAACACAATTCTCCCACAGATGATGGTGCAGCGTACACACAGACAGTTAAAGGCACAGTACTCCCACAGGTGGGGTTGCAGAGTACACACAGAGGCTTTTTGGCATAGTACTCCCACAGATATTGTCACAGAGTACATAGAGTGGCTTTTTGGCACAGTACTCCCACATATATAGACTGCAGAGTACACACATCAGCTTTTTGGCACCGTACTCTCACTGAGACATGTGCAGAGTACACAAAGAGGTTTTTTAGTAGAGTGTGTAGCCTAATTCTGTCCCTCACTCCAGCTGCATCCTGTACCTGCATTAATAAGAGCAGGCGTTTATACAGACCAGGTCACATGGTGAGCCGGTCAATCAAAGTCATGCAAAATACTTGGCATGGCTGTGATGGCTCCGGAAGAGCCCACAGCCTAAAAGTTTGTTGATTGGTTGCATTGCAGCCTTGCAACAAACTTTATTAGGCATTTGAACAGCAAACCGGACATCGTGTCAAAAGTCCGTTTTCAGAGTTCAGTACGAACCCCAAAATTTACAGTTCAGGTTCGTTCATCCTTAGGCTTGATCTTAGGGCAAAGAGGAAGACTGGGGACACAGCCTCCATGTGGACTCATAAGAACAAGAACTTAGGTGTGAAATTTACCGGACACATGGACAGAAATGTGACAGCGCTGATTATTGTAAGTGAGGACTACCAGGCTCTGTTGGAGTGCATCTAATAATTCATTCACAGTTGCTTTCTATTGCTTTGTTCCTATAATGAACAGGACAAACACTGTACATCAGAGCTAACATAAGTGAATGTTGTCTCATTACAAACACATTTGCAGCTGCAGTCCTCTCACGGTGCTTCAGCTTCCCTCTCACAGGCAGCCAGTATGGAGAAAGGGCTGTACAGCAGAGCTGACAACACTGTGAGAAGACAGCTGCCAATGAGCTTGTTGTGTTTATTATGAGACAAGGTTCAACTCTGCTGTAATGTGCTGGTTATAATCAGGCACAGCTCTGCAGCACAGCTGCCAGCAGTTTGAGATGTCTAGTGCTGCTGCTAATGTTTGTAATGAGACAAAGTTTACTTCTGCTGTACTGTGTTACACTGATGAGCAAAAGGGTAACAATGTTTTGAACTACTGACTTTCAGGCTCCATATCTTACCATCAACTACTGTTGAGACTACCATAATTTAATAGACAATCATCTTGTCTGTCTCATACATAAATTTGACTTGAAACTATTTATGATTAGTTATACATATTTTTGTTATGGCACTACATTGCTACTATTTTGCTCCTTTTTGTGGAAAAATCTTTTTCTTCCTGTATACTACAAAGTACAACCTGTTCTCACATCCCATAATAGTTCAGTGTGTTATTAGGTTGACTCACAAGTGAAAAGTCGAGAAAATCAAGGAGCAGCAATGAAGATTTCCTCAGAAAAGAGAAACAGTATCATCCAGCTCATAGATTGAAGGCTCTTGGCCAAGAAAATTGCCAGACTACATTATGTGAGTGCCATGACAATTGGAATAATGCAGTGGAGGTGGCTCATATGTTTCATAATAGTGACATCACAGACATCCATGCAAGCACAATGTGCTCAGGATCCACATGTCTGGAAAGGAGGCCCAAAAAAGGTGAAGTCTCAACTTCAATATCATCATAAGAAGCGTTGGCTCAAGTTTGCAAAACAGTATGAAAAGTGGACAGTAGAAGATGAGACAGAAGTCAACAGCCTAGGCTCTGATATGTGCAAATGTGAAAAAAGGGCTAAAGGATTGAGAAATTGAAGGAACTATCAAGTTCAGTGAAGGAAGTCTAATGATATGGGATTTATTGATGGGCAGACCCGTGGATGATGATGTTAATAGCCTAAGACTGGGCCATGGATATTTGCCTCCTCTAAGACTAAGAACATCAGCCTTTAGCTGTCACAAAAATGTTGCATCCATAAGATGCACCAAATCTTTCCACTTAGCCACGATCTTCCCACTCGCCCTGGTTCAGTGGCAAGTGGGATTAATGTCAGACGTTTTATGGCTGCTGACTTCAATCTTAGGGGTTAGTAATTGAGAGAAGTCTATAAGACACCTCCATTACTAACCTCATAGTCAAAATTAAGACACTGATGGAGTAAAGTCCTTTACTTGAAATAAAAACTACACAACCTTCTTTTACCCATTTATTCAACAAAAATAAAAAAAAGCAAAGATGTACTTATCTTTCCATTGATAATCCATTAACGCCCATGTCTCTTGACAATCCGAATGGCTTGGTGAGCAGTCACATCAGTGATGCGACCTCTCACCATGCCAGCCGGACCACAATGAGCTGAGCGTGAGAACGTGGTAGTAGGTACCAGCGGTAACCTTATCTACATCACCGCTGGTCACACACAAAACAGTAACAATGCAGCGACTTGACAAGAATCTGCATAACTAATCATATGCAAAATAGTTGCAAGTCAAATTTATGTATGAGATATCCAAGATGATTGTCTTTAAAATGATGGTAGTCTCACATTCGAAGCAGAGGTGGATGGTGAGATATGGAGCCTGAAAAAACAAAAGTTTAAAACATTGTTACCCTTTTGCTTGTCAGTGTAGCTCTTATGTACTGTATTAGCTCTGATCTCACTGCAAAAATGTGTCCAAGGGCTCATACCCATTTGTGGAAAAAAACGGTCCGTTTTTTGGATGGAAAAAATGGTCCAAATATATGCGATTGTCATGCGACTTGTATGCGATTTTTAATTGCACCATCCGTTTTCCATCTGTTTT
>VIAB01010837.1:39004-52843 GCA_009801035.1 Oophaga pumilio | reverse complement strand
GGGCTATTCCCAATCTTTAACTATATCTTATACTGAATGGTGCTAAACTGTATCCGTATGCCTTGCAATAGTTTCCTTATGGACAGCCCTCCCCAATCCCCGGGAACGGCCTTGAGGTACAACCTCCAGGAAACAGAGACACAAACTGGCCATAAGGATAAAATACCGAATTATGTAAAACACCAACAACAATAAAACATAACTTTACATTATTATACAATTCAACTCCATCTTGACACGGCGTCCTCTTCACACCCCCTTACACAAGCACTAAGGTGAGTTAAAACACTTACTAGAAAAAAAGCAGGAAGATCAGTCTATTTGTCTCGCTCTTCCACTCTCTTCTTTTATTTTTTTGTTATTATTATTTATTTTTTAATCACCTTTAATTCCATGGTGCTGCACATGTAAAAATGGTTGCATACATATTACACACAAAAAAGAAGTAAACTGACTGCTACAGAGGGGGAGAGGACCCTGTTCTCATGGGCTTACAATCTACAAGGTAATGGGGAAGGGGACATTAGGTCTGAGTTTTGCAGTAGCTTCGATTGTTGTGAGGTCATTGCAGGCTGTAGGGTTTCCTGAAGAGATGAGTTGCATCTGAAGGCTCTAAATGTGGCACAGATTTGGAAGTCCTGCGCCACTGAATTCCATAGAATGGGGGATGCTCAGGAAAATTCTTGGAGGTCATATGGTGAGAAACATACAAGAGCAGAGAAGAAAAGAAGGTCTTGTGATGAGCGGAGTTTAAGATTGGAGAGGTGTCTGGAGATTAGTTAGATGTATGGAGGAGACAGACTATGGACGTCACGTAGGTCATTGTTAGTAAGTTAAACTGAATTTACTGGTGAATTGAAAGCTAGTAAAGTGATTGGCAATGGTCATAAGAGGAGGAGGAGGAGTGAGGGGAGAGGTGGATTAATTGCTCAGCAGAGCTAAAGGGAATCTGTCAGTAAGATCAAGCCTTTTAAGCAATCTATATGGGCATAGCAAGTTGAATAAAATGATACATTGATATCTGCGATCCGATGTGCTGTTCCAAATTTATTTGTCATGCCTTTGTTGTCGGGCGACCTGGGACCAGGGGCTCCATCCCTGCCCCTAAGACAAGGGGGCAACCTAGCTCGCCCTGTTCCCCAGGTTACTTCTGAAGGTGAAGATGCCAGGACTACACATCTTGCCTTATCTCCTGATTTCGCACTCCTTCTGTACCCTTTCCCCACCCAGGGAAGAGGGGAGTAGCAGGGCACCGTAGTACACTATCTAAACGAACAGGGAAACAAACAGGGGAAACGGAAAACACCAGGCATACAAATATTCACTCACATATAAGAGAAGAATACACAGGGTAATGGAGGATGGGGTAAAACCAAAGTAGAAGGAATTGAATTATCACATTTACTAAACCAGGCAACAGTCACAGATAAACCAACCAAATGCCTTCTCATATAACTATCCTCCCAGCCATGCAGCATAAGCTAGCTCTGACGATGTGTGTCAGTCAGGACCCAGAATATATAGAGGATAGGAGTGGCAAACAGTGCTCAGCTGAGAGCCCTAGCTCCCAGAGCTCCCAACATGGCCGATTAACCCCTATACTGCCAAAAATTTTTTACATTGTTTAAAAAGGTGAAGTTCTTTTTTTCAGTGCAGGAGTATCAGACACTGTGGTCTTTTGGCTCCTCTCTGTCGCGGTAACCCTGTGACAATATTGCCAAACACTGATCTCCCTGAAGATCTACCTCCAGAGATTATTGTAAATGAAAGTGAGCGTTACCAGTGTGGGACATCAAAAGATTGTAGATCCCAGTGAGAGTAATATGTCCCACAATCCACTCACAACAATAGAAATACTGAAAAAGAAGTTTGGCAGGATCAAAATTGTTAAATTTAAAAAACATATATAAATTTTATTGAATACAAATTATGCATAAAAAACATAAATGATTCCAATTACAGACACACAAAGAAAAGCCTGGTGGGAGAGAAACCCCAATTAAACTGTGGGTACCCTGAGAGTTCTAAGATGCAGTATTATTAAGTAATAAAGGAGTATGATATTTTAAATATAGAGAAAAAGTCTCCAAAATAACTAATCCTATATTCATCACAAGAATATACTAAAAAGCATCAAAGAGTAAAGAATACATCCTACAAAAATGCAAATAATATAGTGTATCACATTACTGAGTACATACAATGTATAAATCGTTATTTAAAAGGGTATAAATACCCCTATGCATTGAATAGCAAGTTACATCAGATATGTAGTGTAGACATAAATAGGGGTACTCGACCACTAGGCACCCAACGTGCGTTTTACAGTTGCTTTGTCAGTGTGAGACATGTAGATCAGGAGAGCAAACCTTCAGTCATTAGATAATCCATTTTATGTTTGCATTGCTTTTCATATGTCCATTTATTTTCTTATGACAATGAACAACCTATAAGTTTAACAGACTGTGGAGACATTGTGGGTCAGTTGGTGCAATCGTCTGCTGACCATAGACCGCATGCACCAGGGCTCAATCCACTGAATGCTCGCTCTCCTTTTATCATAGGCAGAATACTACTCAGACAACACATGGTGATGGTAAAACAGTGTGGCAATACTTTATTGAAGGACCAAACAGACAATAACTTATAGAACAGTTCCAGCAAAATACTCAAGATGGTGCAAATTCCAGAGTCTCACCCTTCCGCTGACTCATCGGGATTAGAGCATCTGCAAATTCGGGGCTTCCAGGGCCAACTACCCCTACCTGTGACACCAACATAGAGGAGGTAATGATAATCTTAGGAAGCTGACAGTCCATTGAGGCACATGGCCAGGTTATTGGGTGATTAAAATCTGGCTTCTCAGAACATCTCCATGGGACTCAGGTGACCACTGGGTCCAAACCCTGGCTTCCTCAAACATATCCATGAATTCAGTGATGTTCAATGGATCAGATCTGTATTCTTCCAGCAGGGGCCGGGGTCCCCTAGGTTAACATCCTGTAGAGTGTCAAATTGGTGTCTCTCGTGATGAAGCCATGATGTCCTGGCTGTTGCCCTGTAGTGTGTTTGTGGCTGTGATTTTGTAAAGAGTCTCTGATTCTCCTTGCAGAACAATAGAAATCATTTTTTATACCCACATCTGTGGCTCTGGTCATCATCCACAGGTCAGGGGGGAGGTGGGATGAGTTTAACTCTCATTGTTTGAGTATTTAATCAATCTACATAGTTTGCCCTTCTCTGTTTTGCAGGTCAACAAACTAGCTTGCCTGGACAATGTGTAATCATCATATTAACAAACATCTATTGTTCAATTACCCTGCATCCCTGTCATCCAAGATACCAACATAATATGCTATAACAAACGTTAACTCAAGAGGCAACGTTAAATGCTCATATGAACCATAGTCACATTTCTTGACCAACCAAAGAAAGACACATAAATTCAAAATTCAATATAAAGATAATAACCTATGTCTACGGGCCTACTGAATTTACATCTGTATAATTAAGATTAAATGCTGTGTCATCACAAAGAGACTTTTCACATTTTCAAAATACTTTTAGAAACCTATGTTTAGGCCACAATTTAGTGCTCAAGTATCTTGAGACGCTCATACATTAGAAACTCACCAAAGTCATTTAATTTGAAAAATTGCAACTCTTAAAGTATTTAAAATGATTTTTAGGAAGATTGTTAAGTCTTCAGGTTTTTTTACATGAATTAATACAAAATAGAATGAAAAAAAAAGAAAAATGTCATTGATTTAAAATTAAAACATAATTTTTTCCCCAATTTTTAATTTTCCAAGGAATAAAAGAAGAAAGAGCACCCCACACTCTGTTACCCAATCTTTCCTGAGTAGAGCTATAACTCATAGGGGTCAAATGCCAATGTTTAGGCACTCAGTAGGGCTCAGAAGGGAAGATGTGCATGACATTTTACTTTTGGAGCATAGCTTTTACTTGAATAGTTTGCAGGAGTGATGTTACTTTTACAGAGACCCTGATGTGCCAAAATAGCAGTAAACCCCCCAAAGCGTCCACATTTTGGAAACCACTCCCCTCAATGAATTAATCTTGAGTGTAGCGAGCACTCTCACCCCACTTTGACCAGTTCTGCTAAAGCTAATATCAGGGTCTTACAGATATTGTAACATGACTTTTCAAAGTAAGTTTACCCGCCTCATCAGGTCTAAGAGATCTCTTGAATAATATATGCAGTTTGTATTATGACATCTGGCAACTGATCCACTTTAAATATGGCAAGGAGACTGCTGATAGACCATCAACCAAATGGATGGTTCACTGTTCAGGATCTCTGATTAGCTGAATAAATAGGAGTAAGTCTATCTGAACAGCTTAACACACTGCCTATTCACAGCCCAGTCAGCACCAACGATAAAAACGGAGTGACAGCTACTGGCAAAGATACTCTGGGATCATTCCACAATAGGGAGATCTCAAGGCTTCATTGGTAATGTATTCTACAGAGAATAGCAGACCAGCTCCTACACTAGTGTCATAATTTTCCCATAAATTTCTATGAATAAACCTCTTTAGATGTCAGATATCATTATTCCACTCAAAGTAGGATATTCATTTATAGTGAAACCAAAGAAATGATCCGGCGCATAAGTTGGTTTACGTGCAGTGTGTAGGAGCACATTCACACTGTGGCTATTTCACAGATAAAAACCAAGAACAACCAACAAAATAAGTATATACCCTATAGTAAGTCAATAAGTAAATAGTAATAGTACATGTAAATAACATAGGGTACTATGTTGATTAAAAAAGCATCTCTCCACGACAAGGTGTACCCATCGGGACAATCCTATCCTGTCTCTAGTATTCAAACCTTACATTGTGCCAGCCGACCTCAATGTAGATAAGGGTAGAGCAGGACAGGGGTCCGATTGTTCATACACCTGCCCATGGGAGGCTATACACATGAAATTCCTAAGTCAGAAAGGGGGAACCATGCCCTGTTTGTGCAGAGTACAAGAAACTACAGCAAAACCAAAGTAATGAGCCGCAACATAAGTTGGTATAAGTGCAATGTGTAAGAACATGCTCACACTGTGGCCATTCCATAGACAATATCCAATAGAAAAAAAGTTGTAATGATCATAAGGAATTGTTTGTCAGCAAAAAATCCCAAAATATCATTATTTGTGTCCAAATCAAAGTACATTTTAGATATGTAAAACCTAGTGAAAACTACTGTAAATTTACAGCTTTAATATAATGAAGCAAAAAAGTGTTTCCGCCCTTTTATTATATAAATTGTTGAGACATTTTCATTGTCTTCTTTCCGTCCTTCCTTCCGTTCTTCCTTCATTCAAATGTATGTAATATGGCTACAGATGTGTTTTTGTTGAAGCTCTCATTTATACAACAGCCCCGAGGTGTGAGTACGCTGTCCTAGTTTACGTTCATACTTGCAGTTGTTTTTGTTATTATGCCATTCATTAGTTGTAGTGTTTTGTAACTCTTTGATGATCTGGCTTTTGTTCCTTCCTTGGACTTGTTCAGTGGGATTGTGAAGCTCTATGTTTCACGTCAGCTCTTACTGGCGTGGCGCTAGAGTAGTGTATTCAGTCTGTCTGTAGAGGGCGCTGTTTCCTTGGCAATGAGTAATGGAACTCGCCATAAACAGTATTACAGCATGGAAGACACTAAGCAAAAAATATTACAAGTAGTGGGTTTATGCTGGGCTTAAGTTCAAAGCGTAGGAGAAGCAGCTTGCAGTCTTGGGTATAAATGCTAATTATAACCCATTCTTGCTATAAAGAAACCCACTCTTTCACTTTGGCATTTGTGGACAAACTAGAATCCAATTCATTTAACCTTTGCCATTGACAGCAGTATGGTGGCTCTGCTGTACTTCACTGTTTGGCTAAATAGCGCAACTCTATTTAGGAACTAATTGTTTAGATCAGTCTAGAGGTAGACTGGAAAGATGATGTGCGTTAAAATATTAGTCATTTTTTCATAAACGGGAATTTGTTTATGTGACTTAGGGTATGTGCCCACGATCTGGTATAGCAGGGTTTTGTACGCTGCTCACCTGCGCTGCGACAAAAATGCTGCGTTCTACAAAACAAGCACAGTGTACGGGATTTAGAGACATCGCATGTCCACTGTACTTCTCTTTGATGCTGCGCAAACTCACGGTGGGGGCTAACGAGCCGCAGCATGTCAATTATCTCCAGCGAAGACGCTAGTCTCCACTGCGTAGTCTCACCTATAGCCATTTATTAGAAGCAGTAAATTCGCATGGTTCAATGAACATATGTAGATTTACCAGCGTGATTAGATCCCAGCATTTTGGATACAGGGAAAATTTACTGCGTCCAAAACTCTATTATATCCTGATCGTGGGCACATAACTGGGTGCGATCAGATGAACGTTATTAGCATCCTTGTGCAAATTGGGTAACATACAGACAGCACACGGACCAATGCAAGTCAATTGTAGTTCACATTAACGTTCTTACACACAGACTAATTGCCCTTGCATAAAAAAACGCAGCATGCACAACTTTGATCCATAATCCAGACCAGATCCGACTCAACCATTATAAGTCAATTGGTGCACAAACAATGGCTCACTTATGGGTTACCATCCATATGTCATGGGTTTTTTTTACTGATGTATTACAATTATTAAGATAGGAAATTGTTTGTGAATAGGGATAAGCGGACCCGTAGAAGTTCAAGTTTGCTGGGTTCGACTGAACTTTAGTCGAAATTTCCGTTCCAGTGCACAACATTGACCTGAACTTGACCGCGAACCCAATCCCCATGGAAGCCAATGAGGACTCGAGCTTTGATTCTTTAAAATGGGGGTAGTAAGAGATAGGTGGCTGCAAAAGGAAACTAAATGGGATTAAGAACAGGGCAATTGCCCTGAAAACAAATGAGGGTAGGGAAATTATGGATGGATTGATAAAATAGATGGTATAGATGTCCTGTAAATATTTAATGACACACGCTCCCTACATATAATAAACTGTGGCACTAAAGGGTGTTTTTAGCTTTATTTAACCTATTAAATAAATTAAAAAAAAACATATGGGGTCCCACCTATTTTTAATAACAAGCTAAGGGAAAACAGTCAGCTGTGGGCTAA
The DNA here is from genome assembly GCA_009801035.1 of Oophaga pumilio. Classification (NCBI taxonomy): domain Eukaryota; kingdom Metazoa; phylum Chordata; class Amphibia; order Anura; family Dendrobatidae; genus Oophaga; species Oophaga pumilio. Next base: position 45,705 of record VIAB01010837.1, on the reverse strand, counting down.
TATAAATAAGCTGGATTGGTCCATGGATATTGGCCCCTTCCCAGCCTAATAAGATCAGCCCTCAGCCACCCCAGAAATGGCGCATTCATTAGATATGCCAATTCTGGTGCTTAGCTTTTGCTATTCCCAACTGACCTGGTGCATTGGAAATCGGGGTAATGGTTTTGGGGTTGAAGTCAGCAGCTGTCACTGACATCAAACTCAGGAGTTAATATTGCAGACAACCCCATTACTAATCCAGTAGTCAAAAGAAATAAACCCACACACAAAGCCCTTTATTTGAAAAAAAAAAACTTCCCAACAATTTCCCTTTCTCACCCATTTATTAAATTTTTTTTTAAAAATTCATGCCAGTCCACCATAGTCCACATCAAGGTCCCATGCTGATCCACCTAGTCCAGATCAAAGTCCCATGATGATCCCTTTCTCTGTGATAGAAAATAGAACAAACGTGGATGTTTGAATGAAGCTTAATAGTTATGGCAAGTTTCTTTACATTTCACTTATTATTATTTATTTATTATTTTCACGCAGATATGGTGCTGCATTGCAGTCCACAGAACATCTATGCTCCATAATGCGGCCTACTAAGGACCCACTATGGCACCTGACTTTACCATAGACCTTTATTTTTATGTTATGTTTTCAATGAAAATATTGAATATTGAATACGTTGATTGTGGATAAAGCCTATATAGTTTGCAGCATTATGATCCATGGCATCTAAACCTGAAACAATCACTGGCTGTAAAAACACTGTACAGTCATGGCCAAAAGTTTTGAGAATGACACAAATATTATATTTTCACATGATCTGCTGCCCTCTGGTTTTTATGTGTGTTTGACTGTTGTTTTTTATCACAGACAGAAATATAATAATTGCAAACATATGAGTAACAAAAGCTTATATTGACAGTTAGAATGAGTTAATGCAGCAAGTCAATATTTGCAGTGTTGACACTTTTTCTTCAGGACCTCTGCAATTCTCCCTGGCATGCTCTCAATCAACTTCTGGACCAAATCCTGACTGATAGCAGTCCATTCTTGCACAATCAATGCTTTCATTTTGTCAGAATTTTTAGGTTTTTGTTTGTCCATCCGTCTCTTGATGATTGACCACAAGTTCTCAATGGGATTAAGATCTGGGGAGTTTCCAGGCCATGGACCCAAAATCTCTATGTTTTGTTCCCTGAGCCATTTAGTTATCACCTTTGCTTTATGGCAAGGTGCTCCATCATGCTGGAAAAGGCATTGTTGATCGCCAAACTGCTCTTAGAGGGTTGGGAGAAGTTGCTCTTGGAGGACATTCTGGTACCATTCTTTATTCATGGCTGTGTTTTTAGGCAAGACTGTGAGAGAGCCGATTCCCTTGGCTGAGAAGCAACCCCACACATGAATGGTTTCAGGATGCTTAACAGTTGGCAGGAGACAAGACTGGTGGTAGCGCTCACCTTGTCTTCTCCGAATGAGGCGTTTTCCTGATGTCACAAACAATCGAAAAGGGGATTCATCAGAGAAAATAACTTTACCCCAGTAGTCAGCAGTCCATTGCCTGTACCTTTTGCAGAATATCAGTCTGTCCATGATGTTTTTTTATGGAGAGAAGTGGCTTCTTTGCTGCCCTCCTTGAGACCAGGCCTTGCTCCAAGAGTCTCCGCCTCACAGTGCGTGCAGATGCACTCACACCTGCCTGCTGCCATTCCTGAGCAAGCTCTGCACTGCTGGTAGCCCGATCCCGCAGCTGAAACACTTTTAAGAGACGGTCCTGGCGCTTGCTGGTCTTTCTTGGGCGCCCTGGAGCCTTTTTGGCAAAAATGGAACCTCTTTCCTTGAAGTTCTTGATGATGCGATAGATTGTTGACTGAGGTGCAATCTTTCTAGCTGCGATACTCTTCCCTGTTAGGCCATTTTTGTGCATTGCAATGATGACTGCACGTGTTTCTTTAGAGATAACCATGGTTAACAGAAGAGAAACAATGATGCCAAGCACCAGCCTCCTTTTAAAGTGTCCAGTGGTGTCATTCTTACTTAATCATGACAGATTGATCTCCAGCCATGTCCTCATCAACACCCACACCTGTGTTAATGGAGCAATCACTGAAAAGAGGCTAGCTGGTCCTTTTAAGGCAGGGCTGCAATGATGTTGAAATGTGTTTTGGGGGATAAAGTTCATTTTCTAGCCAAATATTGACTTTGCAAGTAATTTCTGTTAAGCTGATCACTCTTTATAACATTCTGGAGTATATGCAAATTGCCATTAGAAAAAGTGAAGCAGTAGACTTTGTAAAAATTAATATTTGTGTCATTCTCAAAACTTTTGGCCATGACTGTATATTGGATTATGAACAAGTATTCTCTATATTTTCTGTGTTTTCAAAATAATTCCATCTCTTGTGTCAATTGCTTCATTCAGGTGTAACACAGATCTTGTGATTAAAAGAAAGTTGCTATATTTTTCTGCTCAGGCCGGGATAATACTATGTTTTGGAATTTTGCACTTTCGCTATGTCTCATTTATGTCTATAAAAGGTAAATTGATGCCAACTCATGTTAGTTGTAAAAAAAATAGTAAGAAATTGCAAAAAGTCTGATTTTGCAGCTTAGCCTTTTAGTTTAGTTTGAAGATACAGTAATTTTGATAGAAATAATGACTATTATGTAAAAAGTAATAATTTTGCAATGATTTTGACACAAAAATTGACACAGTAGCTACTTAGATTGTCATTCTGTAATATAATACACTTACACCCGGGAACATTACACCCATGCGCATTGGAACAAATATTTAGCAAAAATTCACTGAATGACCGTGGTCTGGGAGTTTGGATATCTAGAATAGGAATTTGCAGATTTATGAGCTGACTTCCTGTACTCTTTCCATGTTGTGACATGCCCACAGAGGATGTGCTAGAAGGAATACACTGAGTGGGTTCAGGAAAGAAAAACTGTGTGGGTGCAAGTGCCAGTGTCCATGATTTCATTCAATCATTGAGCAACAACCTGGCCCCAATCTTCTGTAATACTGGTATTGCAGTGCCGCAATTTCACTACTTTCATAGCAACAAGTTATTCATTTGATTTTACTACCTCATCCAAGTTAAATGGGTTGTCTACCATTCGGGAAATCACTTCTTAAATACTATACTCCCCAATGTAAAATAAAAATAACAGATACTCCCCTCCTGTAATAGCGTCGTTCCAGCCATGTCAGTATCGGGTCTCCCATGGCATTGTTGTGCCAGTTGAGCACTGTAGACCAATCAGGGGTCGCTAATGGGCTGCAGTTTTCACACTCTTTTCAGACCTCTGATATTCATCCAAATGAAGTGCGAGCAAAGCAGCCTATAAGCGAGCACTGAGTGGCTGCAGTGCTCACCTAGCCTAACAATGTCACATAAGCCCCGGGACCGACATAGCTAGTACGATGCATATGTGGGAGAGGAGTATCTGTTATTTTTATTGTACACTAAAGAACATAGGAGGAGCTGAAAACACTCCACAAGAAGTTTTAAACTCTAACAGCCCATAATAAATAAGCATCAAATTTTAACATTGCAAATTGATAATCTCCCTTCCCCTCCATCTTCCACCCACGATCATCAGAAAGAAGCAGAAAAGGTCAAAATGAGCATAGTATTACTCACCCATTTCTCACACACCTGTTGCATTTTAAGGAGGAAGACAAGGCTGCGGGTAGCTGTGATGAACCGGGTCAGGAACTGTTGAGGCTGCCTCCCATGTTGCCTGAGGGAAGGAATGAGGGCCCAGACCAACCTCATGACCCGGGTAGGAGGGGCGTTATAAAAGAAAAAACGCACGCAGTGAGGGTCAGCCTGGCGCAAACAGGCAGCGCATAGCAGTGTGAGCAGCATACTCCGCCTTCTGAGCACCGACGCTGCGACAGGTTGCGTTTGTTAGCTCTCGTCATCACCAGTGGAGCCGAGAGAGAGGTGCCATGCACCCAGAGACTGTGAGTAATGCACACGTGCGGAGGAGAGAAGGCCGAGTACTGGACAATTGTTTGTGGCCTTCCCTGCCATTTGCTGGACGCCAGCCTATGTTCAACTGTGAGAGTGCTGCGGCCTGGCTTGCTTTGGCTGCGCAAGTTCATGGACTAGGGGCTCAGTGGACGGTATCAGAGAACTGACCGACAGATCATCGTTCAAAAGACCCCCTCTGTGGACATCTTTCTGGCCGTTGCAGGAGCTGCCACCCCTGCGGGATCATCTGCGGTGGAGGAGCATAATGGACACAATAAGTTTAATAGCAGGACTGCTATTGTTCTTCACTTGTTGTTCTTACTATCTACCCTTTAACCATTTATCTCCCTGCGAGGAGTTAATACCCTGTTCGATTGAATTGTTAAATTTGTTAATACTTGCTCTGCCTTCAGTCTGTCACTGCATCCCGCAACCTGCTTACACGTTAATAAATTATGACAAACCTAATGACAATAGTCTACTTCAAATGATTAAGAAGCCGGCACTGTCTTGAATATATGCACTTGAAGCATTGTTCGTAACCAAGGATAAATGCCAGGCACAGTGGTTCTCAACTATATAAAGCACATAGATTCTTCAGAAACTGTGAAAACAGTAGAAAGAAGATGTGGAACTCAGGGACGGACACTGACAGTTTGGGGCCCCTGTGCAAGAAATGTTTCTGAGCCCCCCTCCTTTCATGGTGACAAAAGGAGGGGGGCCCAGACACAGTGCCCTCTCTTATTACACAGTGCCCTCACTTGTTATGTACAGCTCCGTGCCCTATATATTGGATTATATAGCACCCCTTGTCTTTATTACCGTCCAGTCTTTTAAGATGTATAATGCATTGAATGCTGATGGAGCATGGGAAACATTCTTTTCTAATGGAGGGGCCGATGAACTGGTCGTCTTGTCACCGGCTGCTCCATCAGCAGGACGGATCCCTCCAGCTCCGCTCTGCTGCCATTTTCTACTGTAGGCAGCGGAGCTGCAGGGATCACTCCCTGTCTGTCACACATGAGTGCAATCTGTCCAGGGGTCTCCCGGAGCCAGATAAACAAGCAAGATTGCCCTCAGTGTTAGCCGCCCTGCAGGGCCCCCCTCCACCTCCGGGCCCCAATGCAATCGTACTGACTGCTCATGCAGTATGTCCGACCCTGGTGGAACTCACAACTGACGTATATTCATTCCTTTATTATTCTAAAATGGTTCAGGAGTACATTGTAGAAACACACAACCTGGATTGTGTATCTGTAAAATGTACTCTTGCATCATTTTACAATAACAAAGCAATGAATATATGTCAGTGGTGTATGCCACATCTTCGTTCTACTGTTTTCGCAACTAATGACAACAATAGTGCAAGTCATAAACAATCCACAACCACCACCAAAATCCAGGCCATACCCTTTCCTCAGCAATAGTAAGGAAAGAAGGCAGCAAGGATCATTTTTACTGCCATACTAGTACTATCTAGTCTAAACCCTTTCCAAATGCTGAAGAGGCTGGAGGTTGATATAATCTTTCATACCACAGCGCCGGGATAAGGTATTTTGGTGCACTAGGCAGATGAAGCCTATGGCCCCTTACACCCGATGAACCTTCAGCCCCCAAGTAAAGCAATCTTTCGGAGACTAAAGTAAAGGGAGCCCTCAAGCACCTCACACCCACCTTCTGATGGGCCAGGTAAGAAGCTCTGATGACTACTTCCACTAGAATTGTTACCTTTTTCACCAAATATTGCCATCAAAAAAGGGTGATGTATTTGAGGTGTGAGGCTCAACAAGGAGTGCATTTTCAAAGTTAAATGCAAAATCATTCATTGTTTGGGAACCATTTACACAATACCAGTGACATATAGTGATTTTCATCTCTGATGTCCTATACCTTATCGGACTTTGTCAGACACAAGGACAGTAATAGAAACTAATATTACTTAAATATAATAGGGGCCAATTGGTTTCAATTAAAATGTCCAGCATTTGGCAGATGCCCTAATGGAAATTAAAGAGACCCCATTATAGATAAAAGGATAATTATGATGGTTTATATGTCCATCATTAGACAAATACAGTTTGCTTCAAAACTGATGATGGTTCTGGTGCTGTATTCCTGAACTGATGATAGTTTTGATGCCCTATTCCTGTACTGATGTGGTTCTGGGGCCGTATTCATGTTCTGATGGTGGTTCTTGTGTTGTATTCCTCTTCTGATGGTGGTTCTGGTGATGTATTCGTGTAGTGATGATAGTTCTTGTGCTGTACACATCACCAGAACCACCATTAGCACATGATTACGAAATCAAAATCATCATTAGTAAATAAATAAATTAGTAGAACCACCATCAATACATGAATATGACACCAGAAACACTATTAGTACATGAATACATCAGCAGAACCACCATCGGTACATTAATGAGTCACCAGGACCTCAATCAGAACAAGAATACATCACAAGAACCACCATCAGTAAATAAATAAACCACCAGTGTCATCATCAGTATATGTATACATTGTCAGAAGCACCATCACTACACGAATACATCACCAAGCTTAGTACAGCAATCAATTATAATGTGAAGTCAGGCCCATTCGCATTTGTAACTCATAAACCTGCAACTCTCAGTATGCCAATAACAATGGTAAGGAAGTGCTGGGAGTGAGTTGTTGTTATCAGTCTTTAACCCCTTCACCCCCAAGGGTGGTTTGCACGTTA
>VIAB01010837.1:19108-33099 GCA_009801035.1 Oophaga pumilio | reverse complement strand
ACATGGACGGAATAGTACGTCTGATGGAATAAAGGGGTTAACGGACTGCAGACCATACAGGAACCACAGTACTGATGAGACATAGCCAATATCAACAAGTAAATATTTACATCCAGGTACCTTATTGGTGATATCGTCTTTGATTGAGTCGCTTCTTTCCTATAGTCTCCATCTTGTGCTCACGCAATGATGATTTTTCACATCCACAGCTTTTCACTCAACCTCTTCTTCAGTCTTTTGTGGCACATTCTGACACAGTGCCTTTAAAACTGAGAATGTCATTATAAATCTCTCTGCCTAAAAATATCTGTCCATCCTATGTCCTAAAGAAATCTCCAAAGGTATATGGCCTCCACGCTCTCTGCCTTAATAATTTATAACCACCACACTGTCTACCATTATCAGCTAGCCTATAACCACCCCATTGTCTGCCATTATCAGCCATAAATACCACACCATCCATTCTTATGGCCTATACCATGGCTGTCCCCTCTCCACTGTTTTCACTTACACTCTCTAGATCTCCATAATGGGTCTCCATCATGCTAAGCTCTCTCCAAGCTGTGCCCCCATTTCACACTGCCCCCTCTTCATATCTATTTTCCACTCCCTTTTCACACTATGCCCTCATACTGCCCACCTTGTTGTCCTCTCCAAACTGTACCCCCTCTTCACACTGTCTCCTTATATGGTATGATGGTCTCTACAACAGCCCAAACTATGATATCCACAACAGCCACCCAATATACAGTACAGACCAAAAGTTTGGACACACCTTCTCATTCAATGATTTTTCTGTATTTTCATGACTATGAAAATTGTAGAATCACACTGAAGGCATCAAAACTATGAATTAACACATGTGGAATTATACATTTCACTTTACAAAAAAGTGTGAAACAACTGAAAATATGTCTTATATTCTAGGTTCTTCAAAGTAGCCACCTTTTGCTTTGATTACTGCTTTGCACACAGAAAAGGTGAACGGATGGACTCTACATGCCTGGTTCCCACCGTGAAGCATGGAGGAGGTGGTGTGATGGTGTGGGGGTGCTTTGCTGGTGACACTGTTGGGGATTTATTCAAAATTGAAGGCATACTAAACCAGCATGGCTACCACAGCATCTTGCAGCGGCATGCTATTCCATCCGGTTTGCGTTTAGTTGGACCATCATTTAATTTTCAACAGGACAATGACCCCAAACACACCTCCAGACTGTGTAAGGGCTATTTGACCAAGAAGGAGAGTGATGGGGTTCTACGCCAGATGACCTGGCCTCCACAGTCACCAGACCTGAACCCAATCGAGATGATTTGGGGTGAGCTGGACCGCTCACCGCTTCAATTTTGAATAAATGCCCAACAGTGTCACCAGCAAAGCACCCCCACACCATCACACCACCTCCTCCATGCTTCATGTAAAGTGTAATGTATAATTCCACATGTGTTAATTCATAGTTTTGATGCCTTCAGTGCGATTCCACAATTTTCATAGTCATGAAAATACAGAAAAATCTTTGAATGAGAAGGTGTGTCCAAACTTTTGGTCTGTATTGTACACTACGACGTACAACACAGCCCCCCATGCAGTATAATGTCCACCTCAGCACCCCAATATACAGCAAGATGTCCACCACTGCCCCCTACAGCTACTCCAATGTATGTCTCCACAGTCAGTATTTCTCTGAAGCCAACCCTACATATTTCCCCACAGCCATTCCTACGTATGTCTCAACAGCAAGTTCCATGTATGTCCCCACAGCCAGTCACATGTATTTCCCCACAGCCAGCCGTACTTTAATCCCCACAGCGAGCCCCACATATTTCCCCATAGCCAGCCCCACGTATGTCACCACAATCAGCCCCTCTTATGTCCCCACAGCTAGCATCATGTATTTCCCCACTGCCAGTCTGTAACACCCGTTCCCGTACGTCCGCAGGGTCCCCGCTCTCAGAATGCTGCCCATTGCTCTGCTTTCAGCTCCTGGTCTCTCCCCTACTCCTGCTTCCTGGCGCGTGGCCAGCATATCTCCTGGTATAATGCTGAGATCGCGCATGCGCTCACGGTCTCTTAAAGAGACAGCGCACAGTTTTCAAATATGCTGCTAACCAATGGTGTTATAGTGTGTGCTATTTCTGGCCCCTCTGCCATAAAGAGGGTGCCGGAGCAACAAGTGTTTCCTGTTGCTAGTTTCCGGTTCAGTGTTCTCTTGTGCCTGTGTTCTGTTGTGCACCGCTAGTGTCCTGCCAGTATCCAGCTAATACTTTTTGTCTTCTCAGACTACCAGCGGTTCTCTACTCTGTACCCGGGATGATATCAGTGCTGCCTGTGCAAGTTCCATTCTGCTCAGCCGTCCGTCACTCCGTTACCCAGTACTGCCTGTGCCAGCTCCATCCCATGCTGCCGCTGCCTGCCTGTCAAGTTCAACGCTACCTGTTTTCCCTGCCTGACCTGTTATCCCTGCCTGTTCTCCTGTTCCGCTGGGCCAGATTCCACGTGTCCAGGGTCTAACTGGAGGTAGCACCTGCATCCCTTGGATACTCCAATCTGATCCTGTTCAAGGGGTCTTACTACGAGTGTCTGGGGTCCCGTGGTTCCACAAAAATAGCAATAAACAAATGTGCACTACAACATCTGTGCCTCCGCTTCCATTCGTTACAGATTGCTCCGGCCATGGAACCCTCTGGGTCCCAAGCACCTCCAGCTGCAGAGTTGTGTCAAGAGGTTACTCACCTGAGACCAGCAGGACAAGATATGACTTATCTGCGCATCTTGTCTACACGTATGGACTCAGTGATTTCCTTGGCTACTTCTGTCTCGACGGTGGGCTTCCTGGTCCCCTGTTCTACGGCAGGTTAAGGACTTCGTCAAGTGGCTCCCCCTCAGTTTAATGGCGATCCCGCTCAGTGTCGGGGTTCATAAATCAATGCACACTGCACTTTGAACTCCTGGGGCATATGTTTGCTTCTGAACGAGACAAGGTGGGCTTCATTATGTCGCACCTCGCTGGAGAGGCCCTCACCTGGCTAAATCCGTTGTGGGAGAGAGGGGGACCTCTGGTTAATAATCTCCAGTCTTTCCTAGAGGCGTTCTGCAGGACCTTCAACGAGCCTGGCTGTTCTTCTTTGACAGCTTCTTTGCTTCTTCGTCTACGCCAGGAGTCTCACAGTGGCTCAGTATGCCTTGGTGGCTACCTTCTGGAAAGGTTTGTCCGGGAGAATAAAGGACGAGCTGGCAGGTCGGGATACTCCCGCGACTCTGAATGACTTGATATCCTTTACAACACGGATTGATCTTCGGTTTCAAGAACGTTCTAGGGAATCCAAGAAGGAGAAGAGACCTTATTGTATGGATCCTAGTTTCCAGAAACCGCCTGCTTCCCCATCTCCAGCCTCCCTTCCTGTGGCTATGCAAATGGATCAAGTGAGCTTGGCCAGGCAGCGCCAGAAGGTGCACCGCGTGGATGGAAAATATTTCTATTACAGTAGATCGGAGCATCGGATCGCCTTCTGTATAGAGAGGTTGGGTAACTCCAGTGCCTAGGGTCGGTAGGAGAGGTTTCACTGGGTAAGGATCATCTCTCTCTATCTTTGCAAATGACTGTTTCCATGTCCTTCGGCACTATCAGATTTTCGGAGCTTTGCTACTTGGATTCCATAGCTGCCGGGAACCTCATTCAGCAAGCGGTTGTGGACCGTTATCAGATTCCAGTTCAGCCTCTTCCAAATCCGTTGCGGGTGACTTCAGTGGATGGCAAACCCTTGACCGAGCACGTTCCGTTCCAGACTGAGCCAGTGAAACTTCGGGTAGGTCTAATGCATTCTGAAAGAATCTGTTTTTTTGTTTTGTCTGGTTTGTCTCACCCCTTGCTTTGGGTTTACCCTGGCTCCAAATGCATGAACATGCTTTGATTTGGAGGACTGGAGAAATCCTGCGTTGGGGAGATTCCTGCTCCAATCGATGTATCACTCCCATCTGTCCTGTTCCTCCTCCAGTTCAGCCAACTGCCCTACCGGGTTTACCATCCTCATACTGGGCCTTCTCTGATGTCTTCAGGAAAAAGGAAGCAGAGAGACTACCTCCACGCAGGTCATATGACTGTTCCATTGATATGCTTCACGGAACGTCTCCCCCTCGGGAGCGAATCTATCCTCTTTCCCATGCAGAGACCCAGGCCATGTCAGACTACATCTAGGAGAACCTGACTAGAGGATTTATCCAGAAATCATCTTCCCTGGCGGGGGCAGGATTCTTCTTCATTAAGAAAATGGCCCTGTATCGATTACATAGGGTTAAACCAGATCATGGTAAAAAATAGATATCCGTTACAGCTTATTTCAGAGCTGTCTGATCATCTCTAAGGGGCCAAGATCTTCACCAAACTGGATCTCAGAGGGGCCTACAACCTGATTCGTATGCGTCAAGGAGACGAATGGAAAACAGCCTCCAACACTCGAGATGGACACTATGAATACCTGGTAACGCCATTTGGCCTCAGTAATGCACCCGCGGTCTTCCAGGAGTTTGTAAACGATATTTTTAGAGATATCCTCTATTCATGTGTTGTTGTCTACTTGGATGACATCTTGATTTACTTCGCAGACTTAGCCACTCATCAGAGACACGTTCGCCAGGTCTTACAAAGACTCAGGGAAAACAGACTGTACGGCAAGTTTGAGAAATGCATCTTCAGCAATACTCTCTGCCTTTTCTCAGTTACATAGTCTCGTGCACAGGTCTACAGATGGATCCGGAGAAGTTATCCGCTATCCTCAGGTGGCCTCGCCCGTCCGGGCTTAAAGCGATACAACGGTTCCTGGCATTCGCCAATTATTACGGCCAATTTATTCCACACTTCTCTACTCGAGTGGCACAAATCTCAGCTCTTACTTGGAAAGGCGTTAATCCCAAGAATTGGACTCCAGAAGTGGAGGAGGTCTTTACTTTCTTGAAGGAGGCCTTCTCTTCCGCACCTGTTCTCCATCAACCTGACTCTTATAAACAATTTTTTCTTGAGGTAGATGCTTCCTCCATAGGCGCTGGAGCAGTTCTCTCTCAAAAATCGTCTACCGGTCTTATGGTCCCTTGTGTTTTTTTCTCGAAGGTTGTTTCCACTTCTGAAAGGAACTATGTTGGAGATCGCGAATTGTTGGCAATTAAGTTGGCTCTGCAAGAATGGCGACACCTCCTTGAGGGAGCAGTCCATCAGGTTGTCATATTCACTGATCATAAAAACCTTGCCTATCTCCAGACTGCACAGAGGTTGAATCCCCGCCAAGATAGGTGGGCCTTGATTTTTGCTCGATTTAATTTTGTTCTTCACTTTCGTCCAGCTGACAAGAATGTCAAGGCCAATGCACTCTCCAGACCCTTCCTGCCCCCTGATTTAGAGGAGGAACCTCAGCATATCATCGAGTCATCCAGGTTAGTGTCAGTAGCCTCTGTCAATCTCTCTCGGCTTCCTCCAGGAAAACCTCTTGTGCCCACTACGGACAGGAATCGTGTCCTTCAGTGGGGTCACTCTTCCAAGTTGGGCGGTCATGTCGGTCAGAAAAAGACTTTGCAACTATTCTCCCATTTATTACTGGTGGCCTACCTTGGGCAAAGGAATCCTGGAGTATGTCACAGCCTGCCCTTCGTGTGCCCGTAACAAAACTGCAAAGCGCCTTCCGTCCGTTGCGATGGACTTTATTACAGATCTTCCCATCTCATCTGGCTGCTATGCTGTCTGGGTTGTGGTGGATCGATTTTCGAAGATGGCTCACTTCATTCCTCTGTCCGGTCTTCCATCTGCTCCTGAGCTTGCTGACTACTTCATACAGCACATCTTCCATCTACAGTACATGGGTTTCCTCTCCACATTGTGTCTGACAGAGGTGTCCAGTTCACCTCAAAGTTCTGGAGAGTGGTTTGTAAACTAATGAAGGTAGATATTGACTTTTCTTCTGCTTACCTTTCTCAATCCAATGGGCAAGTAGAGAGGACCAATCAAATCCTGTCTGGATTCCTGCGTCATTTCGTCAATGCGCATCATGATAACTGGGTCAAGTTACTGCCCTGGGCAGAGTTTTCCTATAATAATCAAGTAAGTGAATCCTCTGAAAGGTCTCCCTTCCAGATTGTATTTGGACTTCAACCCGAAATCCCTCTTCCCATCTCTGGGCCTTCGGGCGTTCCTGCAGCAGACATCTTTGCAGAAGAATGTGGAGTGATACCAAGTCCGCCTTGGAAAAGCTTCACAACGTATGAAGAGACATGCGGACAAAAGACGCCTGGATGCTCCAATCTTTTAGCCCGGAGATAAGGTGTGGCTCTCTTCTATGTACATCTGTTTGAAGATGCCCTCCTACAAATTGGATCCCCGCTTCATTGGTCCCTTTGAAGTCTTGAAATAAATTAATGCAGTCTCGTATAAATTGAAATTGCCTACGTCATTACGTGTGCCTAATTCTTTCCATGTTTCCCTCCTCAAACCAGTAGTCTTGAGCTCCTTCTTTAAGGACCTGGGTACCACTTCTGATCCCGTCATTGAGGAGAATGTCTTTGAGGTAGAAAACATTTTGGCCACAAAGAGGGTAAGGGGTAAGACCTATTTATTGGTGGATTGGAAGGGCTTCGGTCCTGAGTAAAGGTCATGGGAACCTAAAGAGAATATCCAGGCTCCTCTCCTACTGGAAAAATTTTACGCAGGCTTGAAAAACATTGGGCGTAAAGAGGGGGATACTGTAACACCTGTGCCCATACCTCTGCAGGGTCCCCGTCGGGGTCCCCGCTCTCAGTCTGCTTCCCGTTGCTCTGCCTCAGCGCCTGGTCTCTTTTCTGCTCCTGCTTCCTGGCGCGTGGCCAGCAGATCTCCTGGTATGATGCTGAGGTCGCGATCTCCTGTTCTCTTAAAGAGACAGTGCACATTTTTTAAATATGCTGCTGACCAATGCTGTTATAGTGTGTGCTATTTCTGGCCACTCTGCCACAGAGAGGGCGCTGGAGAAACAAGTGTTTCCTGTTGCTAGTTTCCGGTTCAGTGTTCTCTTGTGCCTGTGTGCTGTTGTGCACCGCTAGTGTCCTGCCAGTACCCAGCTAATACTGTTTGTCTTCTCAGACTACCAGCGGCTCTCTACTCTGTACCCAGGCCGATATCAGTGCTGCCTGTGCAAGTTCCATTCTGTATAAACAGCACAAAAAGGCAGCAAAACTCACCTGCCCATATCTCAGAACAAATGCACTACAGGGTGCAGCCAGACCATAAAGCAAGATGTTAGCAGCACAGGTGCAAAATACCAGATTAAACAGCCACTCTCCACATACCCATTCAAGGAGGAGGTGACTGCTCAGTATACAATTGCACAATAGAGGCCCGCATAGGGTGCCGTTCACACAAGGATACTGCACAGTGTCCGGTTCACAGCCTATTAATTACGCCCCTACTATTCGACTAGGCGGGCTGGCCAGTACACTCTCAATGCGCACCAGTGTGAACACCCCTTATGCGAGACCAAACGTGCCTGAGCTCGGCTGCACCCCGAAAAATAAAGTGCAAAAAATTCAAAAATAGTGGGGTATTAGTTAATATTTTCGCCAAAATACGTAAGCTTGTAATCTGCGCCAAAGGTCGACACTGGTGATGTAGAACATGTCAGGACCAAAAGCTCTGGGCAGAGCAGTCATAGTGTGGCTAGGATCTGTAATGTCATCCAGTCTGTCAGTAACGATGCGTATGCTAACCAGTAGGAGTAATTAGCTCTCTGCTGTGGCCAATGGGACCTCAACACAACTTACTCCTGGGAGATGCCAATTCAGGTTTATGCTAGCTCTGGGTAACTTTTGACTTTAGATTTTGACCTTTGTCTTCCCTCCTGGTGCTGATCCAGTAACCTGTCCATTTATGCCAGCCCAATTGGCCTACAGCTATTTCGAGAACTGAACAAAGGGGCTTTGGTTTAAGTCCACATCCTTTTACAATGGTTAAAGGTGTATTCTCAAGTTTGGAAGTTATTCTCTATTCATTGGGTAAGGGATGACTTCCTGAACACTGAGGCTTTGAAGAGCCCAGTCTGAATGGAGCGGTAGTCGATCATGCTCAATGCCACTCCATTAATTCTTAATGGGACCATATGAGGTAGCAGAGTATTGCACTTGTCTGGTCTTTGGCATTCCTATAAGAATGTAGCAGTAGTGCGCATGATTGTATGCATCACATGGGGCTCTTCAACGCCCCCAGTTCTCATGATTGGAGGGGTCCCAGCGATCAGACGACAGAGATTGGATAACTTCCCATCCCCCTATTCCATGCATATCGAATAACTTCCAAACTTGAGAATACTCCTGTAAAGGGTGAAGTTCAGCATTTTTGTTGAAGCCCTATCTGGAGCTGTTAGGCGACCATGGAGAGAGCCCCAATTACACAAGTATCTTAGCAGCTAGTCATGAAATATTGATGGACACTAGGCAGGGTAGTCCTGGATATCTGTTTTCTTTAAATTTAGATATACCCCTGAAGTTATGGTGTGTACCACCTGGCATACAAGTACCTCACCACTGACATATACGACCCATGGTCCATCTGGCATGCAGTTAAATTCTTTGCGTTATATTTGTATCTTAGGATAGATATTTGTTTAGTTGGATATATGTGAATTTACTCACTGTTGAAAACAGCAAGCAGTAAACTTTAGAATTAAAAATCCCTTCCGTTCTTTATAATGGTTTAACCTATAGGAAGATTTCCTGCAACTCTTATTTATTAGCCTCCATAAAAGATATGATCAGTCGTTGAATGAACAAAATTTGAGCAAATATTTGTAGAGAAATCAAATAATGACTTATACTCGTCTGCAGGTCAAAAACTAATGTTGTGATTGTACTAAAAGCAGAAATATATTTGTATTTTAGTCACCAGGTGACATACAATACAGTAATAATCAGTTGACATGGCATGCCTGCCATGCGGTACACTACTGATATTGTGATCAGGATCATATCTGAGCGGCACGTGGATATTTCTGTACAAGATATTTAAAGCTGTTCTATTTCAAAATACATCAGTTCTTCATGACAATATGACTAATGTGTGTATGATAATGCAATATACAATCCATCCCACACATCATGCCATTGTGCTGATATTCCAGCTTTGCTTGTGTGCTGAGAGATATTGGCTGTCGTAAATACAGTCATTTCCAGGAAGGTAATGTAGTTGGAGAGTTTACCTCACCCAACAGTACAAAGACAATAAATGCATGTACTTCTTTGAAAGAATGAATATAAGGCACATTTACCTGCAGTGAAAATACTGCTCCTTCTTTCTTACACCTTCTAGCTATTGTTATTAGAAAATCATGGCTGCTTTTTTTGCAGCAAGAGCACAACAAATGCGTCGAGGTTTTGTACTTTATTTCTGCTCAGGAGTATTCACTTCTATAGAGCTGAACTGTAGTCCCGGACACAACCCTTGGAGAGGTGTGGCACTGTTAGTGGCAGAAAACAGCCAAGTTTTTCTAATTCTATAAAATCCCTTATAAAAGGACCTGTCACCACTCATGACATGTATGTATTAGCAAAAACCAAAATCTGGAGCATCTTTTCCCAGAACTCTGTGTTGTACTGTTCATCTGTTATTGCTCCTGAATATGTATGAATAGATTGACATAAGGGGGTATTTATTCCATTAGCAATGACTGAACAATGTCAGATCCAGTACGGTCAGTGGCGGACATGCCATTGATGCAACCTGTGCAGCAGCAAATGAGGGGCCACTACCACCTCCAAAGCAGGTGGAATTGTGCTTTATGAGGAGCTATTGGACTGCAAAGGGTCCATATATTGTTCTTGCACAGGGTCCTCTTCCGTCAGAGCTTGCGCCATACATGGTGGCACTCAGTTGTCAATGTATTTATAATTATCAGCCACGCATACATTAGGGGACACCCACTTCGTTATAACATATTCAACATTACTGGATGGTTCAAGTACATCAGTCTTTAACACGCAGGATCGGGTACAGCACCCTTAAGTTCCAGTTTCATCAGCAAAGTACATTTCAAGCCTGTGGAATTAATGGCGCTATATAAATGAGTAAAATAAATAAATAAATTTCAAGCCTCTGCTTACATTCAGCTCGGACTATCCCAATGCTTGATCCTCTCGTCAGCCCCAGGGATTTCCTGTACTGCCCCACAGCTCTCCAAAGATCCGCTATATTTCCCTCACACATCTCTCTGTCCAGTTTCCTTTGTATGTAAGGGAATAAGGCACACTTCCCAGTGCCTAGTTCAGGCCGTAGGCCCTAAAAGTTAAAGGAATTTCCGCAGGAAATCTGGTACTACCTCATGCTGCCAGAACGATATGTACTCCGCATGCTTCCAGCCTATTGCCACTTGAACCTGAATGTAAGGTTCTGTGTACATGTTCCTGAAACTCAGTTTTTCCGTCAGCCATTTTACTTTCTGTCTTGCTGCAGCTATCTTGCCCTCAGTCAATATGGAGTTTCCAGCTTGCATGTTCCCGCCCTGATTTTCTGCCTCTTGCTACTTAAGCAGCCACAGTTGAAGAAATCAGTGCTTCAGAATCAAGCCTGCAGTGAACCTGTGACCTGACTCCTGGAAGCCTTGGATCTTGTACTCCAGTTATTTCCTATTGTGGAACTTTGGAACACTCGTGGACTTTTGAACCTTGCTACTTTGATGTATCCACGTTTGCATGGACTTACGGTAACAGAGAAGAGATCCTGAACCTGTTGTGCAGAGTGATTGCTGAACTTAAGTTACTCTGGCCTGCTGTGTCTCCTGTTTTGTATCTGCAACCTGTGTGACTATCATTGCTACTTGTATGAAGTAATACAAGATCTTCTATATCAAACCTGTGACTCCTGTGTTTTCATCGCATCCAAGCACAAGACACTATATGAACTGTACTTCTTATTTGACACTGAACTTCACAAGAACCTCACTCTAACTCCCAACTGACTAAATCAGGAAATGCTTATCCTTTTTGCTTGTCGCAACCCCTCCCAAGCTGGGCTATTCCAAAACATTTAACTGTATCCTAACCTATTCCTACATCTTACATACTAATAGGCCCACCACTGTGTGTCCTTCCCTAATATTCCTATCTATCACTAACTAAGCCCTAAACTATGTTCTATGCTTTCCCTAAACCCTGATCTGAGTTTTACCAGGTTACCTTAGACATTACCAATACAGTACCCACCTTGCCAATCAGGCTTTTGCTGAACAGTCATGTCTGACAGTCCTAATACCTACACTTTATTCAATGACCTTAGCCCAACCAGGTAACCATTCATAGAACTCAAGACACTGCCACTAACCCAAACACACTGTGAAGGTAGAAGGGCTTAGTGTTCTTTCTTTTAAAGCTGTATGAACCACATTTTTAATAAAAATAGATTTAAGTTGTGTTCCCGTCTTTTGTTTGCCACATAAGGTTCTTAAATTTTGCCTCTGCTTACCCCATCTGGAGTCGTAAAAATCAGTAGTCACTCTGAAAGTAAATCTATTCATGTGAGTAGGGTCAATAATGGTAGGCTGACTGCAAAATTTCTGGGGTTTGCATGATGGTTGAGATTGAGATTTTGTGTTCAAGCCGATGAGATTTATGTTATACCACTGGTGACTGTAATGCTCTTATCTATAATATAGTGACCATAGACTACTTTGGGCCCATTGTACCTCTCATGCGTTCTGAGTTAATACATAGTAATAAAAATGTGCATATTTGATTGCACGTTGCATTGTGCTTTTACGAGAGAATATGCCTCACAAGCATCAAGGTGACACATAGGCTCCAGTCTTGATGAGGGGGTGCGTTGGAGTAAGATGTGCCTGATTTAGAAGTACATGCCTCTTAATGAATCAGGTGTGTCTTAAAAGCAGCATGGAGTAAGATTTGTGGAATAAGGCATGCCACAACTCATCATGACTTAGACAAGAGGGACTCACCACATCACATCTCATCATCGTTCCGACCCAACACTGCAAAAAATTCTAAAAGTTGCAAAAATTTTGTGCAGTTCTGTGTTGAAAAAAAATGTTGCAACTTTTCAAAGAATCTGGGGAAATCACTTTCATGAATTGGAGCCTTTGTTTAAAGAAATGCTTAAGGTACTGCCACACTAAACGCTCCCGCTAACGATCTCGTTAGCGGCGCATACTAATGAGATCGCTAGCGGGATCGTTTTAATATCGCTAAATGTGTGCCACATTTAGCGATATAGCTAACGACGCTATCGCCGTTAGCGATCTTCTTAGCGATTTAGCGGTACAAAAGTACCGCTAAATCGCTAAGAAAAGGTGCCACACAGCGATAAGATACTCACCCAGCGGGAGCGCCAGCGATGAAAAAAGGGTCCGGAGCGATTCCAGCGACGAGCGAGATCCCAGCAGGAAGCTCGTCGCCGGAAGCTGCCACACACAGCAACATCGCTAACGGGATCGCTAAATAGTGACGTTTTTTAGCGATCTCGTTAGCGATATTGTTTAGTGTGGCAGTACCTTTAGTGTATAGACCCTATAGCAGGCCATACACATATGAACTAGCAAAGCAGAGAACTTTATCTCCTGGATTTCCTATGCACATGAGCACTCAACTCATGTCAGTCATCTCCGGCGTCTTATCTCCTAGAGAACAAATAAGTCAAGGATTTAAGTTCATATTGTCCAACCTTTATCTGCGAGAGGCCACCATATACATGAAATGCTTGCCAATTCCACCAATAACAGCATGTTTGTCCGACTTTAATGTGTTTGAGGGCCCTAATGCCAAGTCAAACCATCTCGAGAAGTGCATCATGACTAATGAAGGAACCAATGGACTACAAAGTTTCTTACCAAGCATTGATAAAGGATTTTCCACTTGTAGGGTTTTGCATACTAATAAATTATTATCTGACAGCCAATCCATGGATATAATAACAGGGGAATAGCCATAAACTGTACAGTGGTTCTGGTTGCATTAGAAGTCTGCACCTGGAAGAGGCTCAAAAGGTTCTACTGTCCCATATTGGAAAATTATATTATTAATGACATATGGTAGATTGGGGGTCCTATATCAGATTCTCATTGGGGCCATGATATTTCAAAATTGATTTGGGCATTCCAGAATGTTTTTTCATTCAATGGTCCCTCTGTCGGTCACTCAGTGGTTCAGATTGTTTGTCCTTTGCTTCTTCTCTTTGGTTTATACTTACATAAACTGGTCAAAGCGACATTTACAAAACTATTAGTCACATCCGCATGCTCACAGCAGACTTAAATGTCATGAATCTCTCTAGTCTATTCTTAAAATTACAATAAACATTGTTTGGCGACATTGCAGCACAAATAATTTCTGTGTCGGTGGAGTCACAAAAAAGGCTTGATACCAAGAAAACTGCATTTCCATCTGATTACTAATACTTTATATTGCATTGAAATGTACCTAATTTATGATATTTATCTCAGTGCTCCATACAAAAAGCAGAAAAACAGCAAACTTTATTAAAGGAGTAAAGAAGCTGCTGACTAATTTCTGAAAATATTTACGCAAATATGTATCTGAATCACTCACTTTATTTCTAATATGAAGATATCGTTTTTCCTTTCCCGGATTGTACGTCTGACCTTTTATATGTCGCACAGAAGACAATAAAGTCAAGTAATGGTGTGGATTTATAGGGACAAGCTATGTTAGCGTTATCTATTCTTACAAGTTTCTGGACCAATGTTTTGGAATATTTTCTTGTGGTTGCTTTCATGCCATGATTCTGGCATAAAAAAAACTTTGAAAATTTTGGCACAAGGCTGCATGATAAATGTTGAAACTTTTGGTGGCTTCTTAACACTTTCACACAGTTCCGACAAAGTTGGGCGACTTTTCCTTATGCCACAAATCTTACTCTAGTCCCAAACTGCAGTAAGATTTAGGCCGGAGTCAGACACAACGTATAAAAATAAGGACCGTATTTTACGGTCGTAATACGCAGAAAAGTTCCCTGAAC
>VIAB01010837.1:0-12002 GCA_009801035.1 Oophaga pumilio | reverse complement strand
CTTTATTTAGCTTACAAAAAACGCACACAAATCCGCATGAAAAATCCACATGAAAATCAGATTTTCAACTGCGTTTTCTGCCAAGAGATAAGGAATCCGGGCAGATTTTTGCAAGAGCAAATCCGCAACATGTGCACATACCCTTATAGTTTCCAGATGTTTTTGCCTGATTCATCATTTGCCTTTCTTGTGATTGAATTTGCTTCTTCATTTTCGTTTTTTCCTATGGGCTGATATCACTATTATTAACAGCGTTTTTTACTCTATTTCTCTTCAATGCATGGTTTTTCTATCTTGACTAATATCGCTGTTGCCACTACACACCTCTGATGATTTTTTTCTTTTTTTACTCTCATTATGTCTTTTAAGCTCTCAGACATCTTTTTTTCCTTTTCTTATTTTCTCATCATCCATTTTAAGCTCTGAAACATATTTATTACACACCTAGTCTTCAAATTTTTTTTTTAATTGTACTACATTACTATCACTATTGAGTGTATCGTTGTTTGATTTTTTTTCTGTGTTCCAACTATATATATGTACCCATTATTTTGGTTTGATGATGTGGTCTACTCTTGCTTATTAACTTGGGATGAGATATATTATCATGTACACGTTTGGTGTTTTTAATTGCTGTGTTATATTTGTTTAATTATGTTTTATTTTTGGGGGCTGTCCAGTTCTCCTTTTGCTTATACTTTTTGTTTTCTATTTTTTAACTTTATATCTTTCATTAGAACTCCATACATATTTATAGTGGTGCCTGCCGCTAATTTTCTGATTCATCATTTGGAGAACTAAAATCAAACTTAGGCTATGTGCGCACATTGCGGATTTGTTTGCAGAAATTATTATAAAAAAAAGAATTGTGATGTCATTTCCTTGTTCAACCTCTTCTTTTACATTTTCCATTGAAGACCATAATATCATTACATACCATGTTCAAATTTATAATGTTTACACACACAACACAAATATAAGTGAAAATATACATAGATATATGTAATACCAAGCCCGAGGTTAAGTAATGAACAGGTGTCAACCAGATACCCTCATTAATAACACGGTACATAAACAGATAAATACACACACACACACGCCTATGTAGGAGCATTATTATAATTAACCTACATCTGCTGTAACAAAACACCAACTGTCAGAAATTTGCGTAAAATGCAAAATCTGTTTATTTTTCAAAAAAAAAAAAATTGCATGGGCTCCTGCATAATTTTCATAACCAGCAGAAGGAAAGCCGACGGCTGAGGGCTAATGTTAATATTCAGGGAAGGAGCCAATAGCTATAAAGGTTCCCAGGCTATTAATATCAGCTCACAGCTGTTTAGTTAGCCTTTACTGGCTAGTTTAGAGGGGAATCCCTTGAAAAAATTGACATGGGGTCCCCCTATAAAAACGAACCAGCAAAGGCTAGGCAGACAGCTGGGGGCTGATAATATTAGCCTGGGAAAGGGCCATGTATATTGGCACCCCCCCAGGCTAAAAAAATCAGCTCTCAGCTGCCCCAGAAATTGCGCATCTAATAGATGCGCCAATTCTGGCACTTAGCCTCGCTCTTCCCACTTGCCTTGTAGCGGTGGCAACTGGGGTTCATATTTGTGGGGTTGATGTCACCTTTGTATTGTCAGGTGGCATCAAACCCACAGGTTAGTAATGGAGAGGCATCAATAAGACCCCTATCCATTACTAGCCCCATAGTGAGATTGTATAAAACACAGACACCCAGAATAAAGTCCTTTATTTGAAATAATCACACAGACTCCTTTATTGAATCTTAATTAACCATACTTACTGAACGCCTAATTCTCGACTCCCTCGTCTCCTGCAACAAAAATAAAATAATAAACCAACATATAATTCTACCCTGTCCGACGTAGTCCATTTAATACCGAGTGTCCCACGGCGATCTCACATGTAGAACAGTCACATCGGGAGATGTGACTGATCTACCCGGCCTCCGGTGAAACACTGACAGGAGGTAATCGCTCCCGCAGTGTATCACTGTGCTGACGTGAGAGTTCACCCCAGTTCATCAGCTCCGGTGCTCTCACTTATGGCACTACCGCTGTGTGAGAACTTTCTCACGCAGCGGTGCCATAAGTAAGAGCACTGTAGCTGATGAACTACAGTGAACTCTCACGGTGGCCCAGTGATACACTGCGGGAGCGATTACCTCCTGCCAGTGTATCGCCGGCGGCCGGAGATATTGACGTGGGACACTCAGTAATAAATGGACTACGGTGGACAGGGAGTATATGTTGGTTTATTATTTTTGATTGCTTGCAGGAGATGCGGGCATCAGGGATTAGGTGTTCGGTGAGTATGTATATTGTATGTGAATATGTATGTGATTATATCAATGTTTTGATTTTTTTTACAGTTGATCTCAGGCACCGGATGATGGGACTATTCTCCCATCATTGGCTCATGCTGTCTCTGTTATATGTGACAGAAGACATAGCCGTATGGGAGTAGTAGTCCCATCAGGCGAAACCTAAGTACAATCACTATGGGCTGTTTGTCGCATCGGCACACAAGCACACAAACATCCGCAAACACTCACAGATAGTCGAACACCCGCAGACAGACACAGACACACACAGACAGACACGCACATATTCTCCGTTCACACATATTCTCCGCCCACACACTCTTCCTCCTTCTGACATCATTTCCTTTGACAATTCCACAGCATTTTTGGCAGCAAATCTGCAGCAAATCCGCAAACCTTTTTACACCTGCGCTTTTGCTGCAGATTTGACAGACTCAATGGAAGTCAATGGCTGAAAAACGCTGCAGATCCGCAAAAAGAATTGACATTCGGAAAATAAAACGCTGCAAATAAGGATGGAAATTTCCGCAGCATGTGTACAACAATTCAGGAATGTTATTGATTAACTTTGCTTAAGAAATCCATTGCGTTTTTGGAGCATTTCCGTGTGGAAAAATCGCTGCGGAAACGCTACAAATCTAAACGTGTGCACATAGCCTTAAAGGCGAATATGTATTAAATAGACTTTAATAAGTCTGAAATGGAAAGATGAATTTGGTACAAACAAAAAAAGGCACCAAACACCAAAAGCGCAACAAAAATTAGATGTATAGGCAATAAAGAATCAGGCCCATGGCAACTAAACTGCAGTTTTTGCAATATATTTTTTCAGAAGAATGTACTTCTTCATCCCTCCTTCTGCCTCTTAAACTCATCCACTCTGAAAAACTATTAAAACTGCACAAGACGAGGATGACTGCAACTTCACTGCAAACAAACCCCTGCTACTGCTTTCTAGCATTTTATCTTATCCCAGAGATGGATTCACAGTTACATTGGTCGATACAGCCGTGTAATGACCTCCATACTGTTTCTGATATGATGCATTGAGATAGAAGAGCAGGGTCTGCTTCTGTCTCTGTGTTCTGTGTATGGGAGACATCATATCAGCTAGTCTCCACTCATTAGCTCAGAGATAAATGAAAATTAGAAATGAACTAAGTAGAAGGGACTACTGTTAAAAATACTATACAGTGACGAGCAAATGGGTAACAATGTATTGAACTTTTGTCTTTCAGGCTCCATAACTCACCATCCACTACTGCTTTGAACATTAAATTACCATCATTTTATAGACAATCATCTTTCTATCTCACACATAAATTTGACTTGCAACTATTTAGCATATGATTAGATATGCAGATTCTTGTTATGTCACTGTGCTGTTACTGTTGCTCCGGGTGGTGGAAAAATCTTATTCTTCCTGTATACTACAAATTACAACCTGTTCTCACATTCATTAATAGCTCAGTGTGTTATTAGGTTGATTGCCAAGTGAAAGGTCACTACAGGAGTAGCAATGAAGATTTCCCAAGAAAAGAGAAACAGCATCTTCCAGCTCATCGATAGCGGTCTACCCTACAAGAAAATTGCCAGACTGTATCATGTGAGTGTCATGACAGATGGAAGAACACGAAATGAAGTCCATCCACTCAAAACGAAGAGGTGGACGTCCAGGCATTTCATAGTCAACAAGCCAACTCATCACAAGGTCTATCAGTTCTGGTCCGACAAACATGGCAGTGGAGGTGGCTTGTATACTTTGTAACAGTTGGATCATGAACATCCTTGCAAGCACTGTGCAATGCATGTTACATAAGTCTGGAATGGTGACTCTAAAAAGGTGAAGAAGCCTTGAATTCAGTATTGTCATAAGAAGAGTCGACTCGAGCTTTCAAGAAAGTACAAAAGTTGGACAGTAGAAGATTGGAAACGGGTGATTTGGAGCGATGAGTTGAAAATCAGTAGACTAGGCACAGATGGGTGTAAATGCGTCTGGAAGAAACAAGAAGAAAAGGAGCTAACGTATTGAGAAATTGAAGGATCTGTCAAGTTTGGTGCAGGAAGCTGATGATATGAGGTTGATTCACAGCCAAAGGCATTGGATACTTGACCGGAATCAATGGTGGTCTCAATGCTGAGCTATATGTGCGTATCCAACAAGACAAGTTACTTCGTACACTAGAGTTGTATGGGAAGGAAAAGGACGACATAGTGTTCCAGCAGGACAACAACCCGAAGCATACTTCGAGATAGGCAAATAAATAGTTAAATGACAGTGAAATAGAAGTGCTGGATTGGCCCCCACAGTCCGCAGACCTCAACTCAATAAAACACTTGTGGGTAGAGTTTAATAAAAAACTGTATACATACCCAATTGAGTCAACGAGTATGCACCACATTTTGGAACATGTAGAAGTGACCTGGGATCACATTTTGGTCAAGACTTGCTTGAACATGATCGTGAGCATGCCCAGAAGGATTCAAGCAGTGTTGAATCCAAAGGTGGATTTACCAATTACTATCAAAATAATAAAAATTGAAATGTTGATTTTTAAGACCAAAACAGTAACAATGCTGTGAAATGACAAAAATCTGCATAAATAATAATATGCTAAATAGTTGCAAGTCAAATTTATGCATGAGATAGCCAAGATGATACTATGATCGTTGTCTCACGTTTGAAGTCAATAGTGGAGGGTGAAATATGGAGCCTGAAAGTCAAAAGTTCAAAACATTGTTACCCTTTTGCTCGTCACAGTATACATGTCACATAATATTGAGAAATAATGTTGCTAATAGCTAATTCTGAAAAGTCCCCTGAAAAGTCAGGTACACTTTATTGAAAAGGAACCTTATAATGGTTTATATAAACAGAAAGCAGAAGTAAAACTTGCAAAATTGCCATCTTGTAATAATATATCCTACTTATAAACTAATACAACAGCACGCAATCCTCCAATACTGTGAACTAGAGGAGCAACATAAAATCTCAGCCATATTCCATGAAAGTCATGCTTTGGTGATAACTTCCCTTTAGAAGCAAAGCTGCTTCATTTCATCATGACTTCACACGGTGCCACAATGTAATTTTTTATTGCATATCATAATGACTCGGAAAAATTAAAAAAATAAACTAAAAACAGAAGTAATTCTCCATTTACTACTGTGGCTTTTAGAAGTTTACGAAATGCTCTAAATGGGGTAAGCCAACCTTGAAGTGACCTAAATAAAGCAAAAACATTTGTGAGTCAGTTTTCTTTGTAACCCGTGTCCAGTTGTTAGTGTGCTCTGCTTTGTTGAAAATTCAAGTCCAGACAAGTCATTCTTATTGCAGTACTATACATTTATTAAAGGTCATTTCACTTCAATAAATAATTCAAATAACTCTCAATTGTATAATGCGGAAAATATGATATACAGATTGCAATTTCATTGTCCTGGGCATTTTCCACCTCCTACTTTGTATCTCCTCATTGTATCCCACTGCGGCCTTATTTCAACTGATTTACAATGTTTGAATGAGCCAGTATATGTTTTATATTGTGAAAACTATTACTTAATGGATTATTTATAGTTCAAAAAATGGTAGAAATTAGCAGTCTCCAAAAGGCACTGACACAGTTTTATCAAGACTAACTTCTTAGTCTAAAAAAAAATAGATCATTAGAGGAAATTGCACCAAATGGGCTCAGAGAGGTGAGAAAAATGAAAAAAATGGATACTTATTTTCCAGAATGGGCCTGCCACTCCATAATCAGTGCTGCATCCTTCAACCGTCTTTTAGGATCAACATCTGGGGGGAGCATCCTGTGAGAGCTGCAGCCAATCAGTGGTCAGTGATCGACTGCAGTGTTCACATTTTGTCTGTGCAAGGCAAAAGAAACAGTATTTCAATCTTTTATTACTATTTTCATCTCCTTGGACCCAGTAATGGACAACCCCTTTAATACATTAGAGATTTATACCAAAGTCTGTAGCATTTTCTGTGGCATACAATCTAATAAATCTTTTGAAAACTTGTTGACTACACCTTCTTGTGGTATACCACACCCACTTTTTGTTCTTTTGGAGAGCATAATGCAAAAATGAAAACATATTTGCACAAATTGAGACATTTTAAGGCTTAGTTTACCAGAAAATTGGGTTTAAATTGCTTGATAAATGTGGTCCACTGTATTTTCAGACAACTTGAAAGATAATGTGCTATATTTTTAGCTGCACTTTATGTCTGAATTATGGAACAATTTTTTTTTTCACCAACCTCATTGGCGTGCCTGAGAAATCCATTCCTTTTCTAACTGTTCACGGCTGAGTTCACCAGCAGGATCGGCACCCACCTGATTTCATTACTCCCCGACTCAGCATACAGCTTTCAACGCTACGTGAAGCTCCCTGACCCTCTCTTCTGCAATGTGCTATATAGGCACCATGAATAAAATAAAAGCTGGAACAACAATAACTGCAATAGGGTCTTATCCAGTTTACAAGGGAAAAAGGTAAAAAAGGGATTTGCTCACCTGATGGGTTTGTGGCAATCACAACCCCTTAGTTGGCATATTAGAAAAGGCTTCTGCCTTTTCACTTCTCTTGAAAAAGCATTTGTGCGAAACGCGCGTCGGGGTGGCTGTGTTGGTTTCAAGGACTTTATGACTACATCATGGGTAATCAACAACTTAACTTAGATTTACTTTAATGAACTAGCTGGAATATATAGAGGTCTACTTTAGATAATATGTACGTAATATCCATTTGTGCCCTAAATCACACCTGATTTACTATCACTTCTTTTTACTCGAATTACCCTCTTTGTCGAATCCTTACTCATATGTCTTCCTTTTGTTTGATGCATGTTCTTTTAAATATGTTTTATACAATTTCATTGATTTTATGTGAGTGGTTAATGGATACATTGTATCCAAATGATGGAGAACAACTTGCAAAGATGCGGGAATAAATTAACACATTCAAAAAAGAGGAGAGCAGAAACTGTCCTCTATGTTCACATGACCAGCACACCGTCTCATCTTGTCAGAAATAATGTATAGCAATGAAAATAAATTGTAATTGTTTTTCATTCTTATACATTACTTCTGACAAGGTGATATATGGCATATCTAAATTGACGAAATATCATAAGCAGCACAGAATCCTTACAATAGAAAGTTACTGTATTTGACTAAAGTTCTTTAAGTAGGCAATACTGTATACTAATTCTTTAAAGTATGGCCATTTGAAGGGAACCTGTCATTAGTTTCCTGCTGCTCAAATCATGGGCACCTCCATGAATCAGAGCCTGGTTGCACGATTGGAAGCCAGATATGTTTTAATCTGAAAAACTGCTGCTCATCAGAGAAAACATAGTTGGAAAAGCCGTCCGAGGATTAAACTTAGTACCAGCAGTGACTTGCCTGGCTTCTTGCCACACCTCTCTAGTTGATTGACAGATCTCTCCCTATGTACACACCTAGGAGAGATTTGTCAGTCAACTGGAGCGTGGCATTGAGAAGCTGGCCAAAGACATTATTGTTCTAGTGAGGTTCCTCCCAATGGACCACAACTGGCTTTTCAAACAATGCTTTCTCTGAATGGCTGCAGCCAGGCTTTAATTCAGGCTGACTGTGGTTCTAGCAACATGAAGCTAATGACAGGTTCAACACCTTAGGAATCCTAAGAAGCTAACGCTAAGCGACCTTGTATCTCAGCAGTTATAGTTCTTCCAAACACGATGACTTTTTACTATGGTAAAAAAAAGGTCTACACTTTCTCTTTAAAAACAGTAAAAAAACGCAGACCAAAAAATAATGCTATAATAATTGTGTGAGACTGGACAGAAAAATCTTAAATGATTCAAGTACGTTTTTTATTATGTTTAAATTTCGAAATGTCATTTTTCTTCTTGTGAGAGTGAAGAAAATACTGTAAAACACCGTGTTCCAGTCAAACAATTATGTTTAAGAGTTGTAACATGCGGTGAAATGGCATGAAACAGAAGTAGTCAGAGTTCTAAGGACTAATAGCAATTCATGAGAGCAGCTTGACTAAACAAGAGTATTTAGTGAAAAGAGGAAAAATCAAAAAGACATAAAAAATCAAACATAAGACAAAAGGTCTAGCAGAATAAATAAGGAAAATACATGAATTTACATTTGTTGAGACAACCTGCTGTAAAATGCTTTAATGTTCACTATATATACCCGAAGGTACATAATATATACTTTACATTTAATGTATGTTCATGTTAAACGCTATATATTTAAATATTTAGGCTGCGATTCATCAAGAATGACGATGTTCATGCTGTTCTTGATGATTCATTAAGAGACGCACCCCTCTAAATGAATCAGGAGCATCTGACAAATGCTGTGCTTCTCCGTGTGCCTCATCACAAATTTCTGGTGTAAGGAACACCACAGCTTCTCATGAATTAGATGCACTATAGTATCACTCCTATATCTCAACCTAGTTGAGCCCATTTTTGTTAAAAGGCCATAAAAGCCTAAAAGGTCATAAAAATATTAACCCCTTCACCACAAAGTCTGTTTTCACCTTCCTGACCAGGCCAATTTTTTCAATTCTGAACTATGTCACTTTATGAGGTAATAACTTTGGAATGCTTCAACATATCCCACTGGTTCTGAGACTGATTTTTCAGTGATGTGGCACCAGGAGTTTGGTTGCCACAGTGTCCTTGCCTCCTTCCAGGGGGGAGTAATGTCATGCCTGGAAGCAAGGAAGGATCCCCTTAACAGATAACACACAGCATACAACACTTTTCCTACTCCAGACCAGAAGGGGGAGCTCTAACACCTGATTTCATGGGAGCTTCTCTGGAACATTCTGGCTGGGGAGGAGTTAGATTTAGTTAGTGTCTGAGGAGGGTTGAAGAAGGACATGTGGAGAGAAGCTGGGGGGGACTAGAGCTATAGCTGAGCTCACCCCTAGTCCTGAGCACCAGAGACCGGACCCCGGAATCCGAGGCAGATTGGGTATTAAAGCCCCAGAATCCGGAGGGCAGAAGACAACAGGTCCTCTGCTCCAACTGATACTCGACTACACAGCAGCATGTGTGAGCCAGAGATGCCAAAGAGGAGCGATCCCTGAACAGGCTACAGCGGCCTGTCATGCAAGCGGAGTTTTACTTAAATGTAACAGACAGAGAGAGTAACTTGAACAGAGTTTACAACAGCAAGTACTTCAGAGAATAGCGCTAGAAAGGAGGCCTCACAACCCACCTGAAATAAGGAGATTCCCAAATTGCTTTCAGGCTCACCGACTCCAGCACCATCTGTAACCTGAGCCCTGGACACTCTGCCTGCACAACTGTGAGTAAAACTTTGGAAACTGCATCTGACTGTGTCCTCTCAAGTTCTTCTTGCAACACCCACTCAACACTGCTACATCCCTTGCCAAATACTACATCTTTACCACCCACCTTATATTTCATCTGCCTAGGACTTAGCTCCACCTGTGGAGAGCTTTACCAACTCTGCTGCATCACCATCTGTCCCAGAGAATCTGCACTGTAGCGCTGGTCACCTCTGACCAGAAATCACAGGTGGCGTCACGAACACCTTATTACAAACTCTATTATCCCCTGTAAATATTCCCCTTTTATTGGACGCCCAGGGCCACAGACCGGGTCACTGCAGCTGTGACACTTCCCCTTTAAGAAGCTGCCCGGTACTGAGTACCCCACTGCCCTGGCGGGCGATCCAGTGACATATTGTACTTCACGATAGTGATAAAATTTGCTTAACCCCTTAGTGACAGAGCCAATTTAGTACTTAATGACAAAGCCAATTTTTACAATTCTGACCACTGTCACTTTATGAAATTATAGCTCTGGAACGCTTCAACGTATCCCACTAATTATGAAACTGTTTTCTTTGTGAAATATTGTACTTCATGTTAGTGGTAAAATTTATTTGATATAACTTGCGTTTATTATGAAAAAAACTGAAATTTGGCAAAAATTTTGAAAATTTAGCAATTTTCAAACTTTTAGTTTTTGTACCCTTAAATCAGAGAGAGATGTCACACAAAATAGTTAATAAATAACATTTCCCACATGTCAACTTTACATCAGCACAATTTGGGAAACATAATTTTTTTTGTTAGGACGTTATAAGGGTTAAAAGCGATTTCTCATTTTTCCAACAAAATTTACAAATCCATTTTTTTAGGGACCACCTCACATTTGAAGTGAGTTTGGGGGTCAATAAAACAGAAAATAACCAAAAGTGACACCATTCTAAAAACTGCACCCCTCAAGGTGCGTAAAACCACATTCAAGAAGTTTATTAACCCTTCAGGTGCTTCACGAGAACTAAAGCAATGTGGAAGGAAAATATGAACATTTTTACTTTTTTCACAAAAAATTTACTTTGGTACCAAACTTTTTATTTTCACAAAGGTATCAGGAGAAAATAGACCACAAAATTTGTTGTGCAATTTCTCCTGAGTACACCAATACCCCGTATGTGGGGGAAAACCACTGTTTGTGTGCATGGCAGGGCTCAGAAGAGAGGGAGCACCGTTTGACTTTTTGAACACAATGAAATCAATGGTGGGCGCCATGTCATGTTTGGAGACCCCTTGATGTGCCTAAACAGTGGAACCTCCCAATAATAACTGCAAACCTAACCCCAACACACACCTAACCCTAATCCCAACCCTAAGCATAACCCTAAGCACAACCCTAACACATCCCTAACCCCAATTATAACCCTAATCCCAACCATAACCACAGCCATAACCCTAACCACAACCCTAACCTCAACCCTAACCCCAACTCTAACCCTAGTCCAACCATAACCCTAGCTCTAGCCCCACCCCTAACCCTAATCACAACCATAACCCTAACCACAACCCTAACCCCAACACAACTCTAGCCCCAACCATAGCCCTAAGGTAAAAATGGAAATAAATTCTTTTATTTTATTATTTTTACCTAACTAAGGGGGTGATAAAGGGGGGGGTTGAATTACTTTTTTTTTTTATTTTGATCACTGTGATAGGGTCTATCACAGTGATCAAAATGAACCAATAGGAAAAATCTTCTATTGTTGCCAGGTGCCAGCTGGCAGATCTTGGTGGGCGCACTGCGCATGAGCCCACCTTTTTCTTCCTGGAAGAAGATGCCGGCGGCCGGGTGACAGGACCTGGGGATGCAGGAGGGTCCAGTGACAGGTACCCCATTTCTCTCTCCTCTGATGTGCTAGATCACATTAGAGGAGAGAAATTAAATGGGAAATCTGACGGTTTTTTTTTCGGACGCCGTTATTCTGTGAATAACATGCGACATGGGAGGATAATAGATGGCAATTTCTTAGATATGTTAGGCAGCTGAGCACCCATAAACAGGTTGGTTGAGTACTGTTCAAGGCAACGTAAAGGTGGTGGGTTTCGTTTATACAGGGAAAACATGGTGAAAGGTCCTATTTAACCCGAGCATGCATGATGTAAAAAACCTACACTTTTATGTAATGGGGCCTTTTAGCCCCGTGCAAATCATATTGAGAAACTCACATAAATAATTTTTAAAAGTTTATTTCAAAATTGCAAATTAAAATATGAATAATGCACATTTTAATTATCATTTTTTGCAGAAACACCAAAAAACATTTTTTTTTCCAAATTTCAAACAAAGATA
>VIAB01010836.1:26024-36717 GCA_009801035.1 Oophaga pumilio | reverse complement strand
TATATATAAACAATTACGGTAGTTGTCCAATTGTTTAAAAAAGAGCAAGGGGAGCTGCATTTTTCATTACAAGCTGCCAGTGATGAAGTCCCATACTGGCCCGTGATGCAGCTAATCGGTGGAACAGTGACCTCACTGGTCATGTACCGCACTTACTTGCATCACCGAAAGGGCCATGTATATAGTTTGTGCAGCCATACGCACTCACCCACCAGTGCGCCCCTGATGTTCCTGGCTTCCCATAATGACTTTGTCTACAGTGCCAAGAATCCAGGGCACTGATTACTTTAGATACGTCTTTTTTTTACTCACTTTCCTCTCTTCGGTCATTACATGATTTTTCTCACCTGTAAACATCAGACCTTAGGTAACATATAGGTTCTGCAGAGGATATAAAAGTGATATACCAATCCATACATCCACTGGTGGACACAGACAGAAGAGAGCCCTGGTGCAATAACAATATATGGGCCCTTTGCAGTCCAAGAGATCCTAAAAATGCAAAATTGCACCTGCTTTGGAGGTAAAAATGGGCCACCTTACCTCTTGGCCCCTGTATGGCTGCACAATGTTGCACCAATAATATGTCTGCCTCTGCATACATGATATCACTGTCTGTCAGAGCCAGTATGCCATCCACAGCTTGGATACAGTATAACTCCAGATAAGGAGTCATTTAGACAGTCAACCAGTACACATTAGGCTACATGCACACTAGTCATTGGTCATTATCTGGCCTCTTTACACAGGCTGACTTGAATTCTATGGGCTCAAAACAATTATTAATAAGATTATTCTCTGTATATAAAATATCATGTAATCAGCTGATTACACAAAACTATGTGCTGCCAGAACAATGATTTTTATGCCTGCTTTATATTCATCTCAATTAACAAACAAAAGTTTTGTTCACTTTTCTGGTGTTTGCTGCCATGTTTAGACAGTTCAATATCGGGAACAAGTGTTCATAGGAATGTTTATTCCCAATTATTGGCCTGTTTAAGGAAATGTTTTTCAGGTAGTTGCTCAGTGGTCCAAGATGTTGTTTTCAGATTAAAGTAAATTTTGCATTTCATTTGGAAATCAAGGTCCCAAAGTCTGGAGAAAGAGTGGAGAGACACACAATCCAAGCTGCTTGAGGTCTAGTGTAAAGTTTCCACAATCAGTGATGGTTTGGGGAGCCATGTCATCTGCTGGTGTAGGTCCACTGTGTTTTAACAAGACCAAAGTCAGCGCAGCCGTCTACCATGAAATTTTTGAGCACTTCATGCTTCTGTCTGCCAACAAGATGGAGATGGAAATTTCATGCTCCAGCAGAACTTGGCTCCTGTCCACACTGCCAAAAGTACTAATACCTGGTTTAAAAAACAACAGTATCACTGTGCTTGATTGGCCAGCAAACTTGTCTGACCTTAACACGATAGAGAATCTATGGGGTATTGTCAAGGGGGAGATGAGAGACACCCGACCCAACAATGCAGACGAGCTGAAGGCTGCTGTCAAAGAAACCTGGGCTTCCATAACATCTCAGCAGTGCCACAGACTGATCACCTCCATGCCATGCCGCATTGATGTAGTAATTGATGGAAAAAGAGCCCTGACCAAGTATTGAGTGCATTTACTGAACATACATTTCAGTAGTCCAACATTTTGGATTTTAAAATCATTTTTTAAAGCTGGTGTTATAAAGTATTCTAATTTACTGAGATAATGACTTTTGGGTTTTCATTGGCTGTAAGCCATAATCATCAATATTAACAGAAATAAACACTTGAAATAGATCACTCCGTAATGACTCTATATAATGTTTGAGTTTCACTTTTTGTATTTTGGAACTGAAATTAAATAACTTTTTGATGATATTCCAATTTTGTGAGAAGCACCTGTATGTGATGAAATTACTTAGTGTGAGTACAGAAAACCATAGAAACGCTGTCTCAAGAGCACTACAGTAGCAGTCTAGTTATGGTGTCAGAATAATAAAATGACATCTGCCAGATACATCTATAAATCCAGTTTACAGCTTCCATAAAGATACAGCACAGACATAGAAGGTCTGCCCTCAGCATAGAATAAATCATCAGTGTGTGTTAAGCAATCAAAGGTCTCCCTTAGCATAGACACTTCTAGGATCCAGAAGCCCACATCTCTATACAGATTCATTCTACCTGTGAGGCGTCATGTCTGAAAAGAAAAGTGCACGGTCTTTGTAAGATCAGATGCAGAAACTGAATTTTAATCCAGAGCCCAATGAGTAGGTTAAACACTCTACCAAACTCACCTGGAAGATTAGAGAAAACCTTGAAAGTGTGAAACATGAACTTTCTTGCCATGTATCAGACTTATGGCAAAAATTGCTGAGTCATATCACAGCCGTCTCTCAGCCTGCTTCTCATAAATACCGCTAGATTGAGCTCTAGTACAACTGTGTGAAACTTAGGACCTTTATACAGGGAAAAGCCAGTAAAATTGTATAACTCTGAATAAACTTAACACACAGGGTTCTCTAAAGGAACTCCAAAGTTTGCAGCAATTTAATTCTGAAAGAGACTGCACAGTACGTGATATTAAGTCTGTGACAGAGGCAAGAAATGCCCAAATGCCATAAATGACATCTTGCATTTCTGGGTCTACCAAGCAGTCAAACGGATCATCTAAACTACGTTCTTTGAAATATTCAGCTCTCAGTGAGCAGCTTATAAGGGCATGTACAGAAGCTGAAACCACAAAGAAACAAGCCGCCTTTGCGCAAAAGAAAACTGAGAGGAAAACCAAAGCAGAGCATCAGAAAACACAGACGGAAGCTGAAGCAGTGCGCAAGAAGGCCAAGTTGGAAACTGAATCTGCATGCAAGAAGGCAGAAATTCATGCACTGTGAGTGCACCAGCTTAAGTTGCGCACAAGAAGGCAGAAATGGAAGCGAACCGAACACACAGGACAGCTGAACTAAAAGCTCTAGAGAATAAATGTCAGTGTGCCACAGCCATTGCAAGGTTAAAAGTCATGGAACAAGCTATCAATGAGATTCAAAGAGACAATCAGTTTAAGTGATTTTGATGCATATGATCCTCTTAAGTGCACAAGAGACTACATATTAAGTCAAGATAGTGCACACCTGATTGCTACAATTGTTCCTGACAGTACAGACATTTCTCCAAATTAAATGGATGTGGATCTTTCCTCAACATTCTGCATTCTAGTTCAGAATATCCCTTAACCTTAACCTTCTTCATTCACCAGAATGTACCAGGCCCCTGTACCTCAGCAAACTCTATATATAGATGCTCACGCTGAAGCCAATATGCCAGAAAATCATCACATTCAGGACAGTCACATAGTTCCAGTTCCACATGTGGCTGAAACTATGCACATTAAAGAGTATCTGTCACCCCATTTGAGTATTTGTAGCTAATAGTATGGGGATACAGGTTGTATGAAGCTGAAACTAGTCATACCTGTATGCATCTTTGATGATGCCTTGTTCATTAAAAATCGTCTTTTTTCATTTTGATCTTCTAGGCTATGGGGTGTATGCTGCCCCGGAAAACAAGATTGCCTCATCTTTAATTATACTAGATTTCTCTTCCCTCCTCTTCCGTTTGCCTTTGACGTCTGCTTATTTGGCTTGCTGTCTCATCTGTGCACTGTTTCACCCTTCTCAAGGCAGTGACTTCAATTTTCTTGTGTGCAGGCACTGGAGAGTCACTGTCACTTCCGATACCAGTGTTCTCAAAGAGCAACAAAGACAAGAGCAACAAAGGTCTTATTCATGAGCCACATTCTTTAAAGAAATGAATCTACTTCAGAAAGAATCTGCTCCAGGTATGCAAGTAGCTGAACACTTTGATAAAGACTATAAAATTACTATTAAGTGTTTGGAGTGTGACAGTTACATTCCCCCTTTCCTTTTACTCGCCATTCCACGGGCGAGGCATCCTGGAATACGTTGTCTGTGTTGGTCTTTCTCAGCAATCTGTTGCCAAATGAATCGATCCTGGTTTTACCGGTTGGGGGGCTGTCCAGCCGTTGTGCATTCGGAGCGATGTAGATTGGAAGGAGTAGTGGAGTCCTCAAGTGTGGTTGTACCCGGCTGTCCTGATGTTTGAGAAGCCAGGTCCGTGCTCGCCGTAACATTTCTATCTGAGGCTCCAGGGTTCTGATTCTCGGACACGTTCTCAATCTGTTGTTCAGGACCTTCTTCCTCTTCATCTTCCTCTACTGTGGGAGTAACCACCTCAGGAACCTCAGGCGTTTCTTCCTCTGGTAAGGGATCCTCGAAGAGGCATGGCGGGAGCATACTTCGGTGCACTACCCGAGTGGGGGGCGTTCCCTTTTCCTTCTGGTTGGATCTCATAGACCGGTCCTTTTCCGCTGACCCGATGCTTCAGTCGGTATGGCTGACTCTCCCATTGATTCCCCAGTTTGTCCCGTGGACGTTTTTCCCTTACCAACACTCGGTCCCCAACCCAAGGATCTGTCCCTGGCAGAGGAAGTTTCTCAGGGTGCTCCAGCTTCTGAAGTCGAGTCTGCACCAGACGATGTAGGGTCTGCAGAAGATGACGATATTCTCAAACCCAGGTAGACATCCCTGTCTGTGGGTAATTCTCCCCGGGTCCAATTCCAGCTTTGTGACTTCTTTCCCTTTGCGGCCGAACAACACAGAGTAGCGCGTGAAACCCGTGGTATGGTGCACTTTATTATTACAGATCCATACCAGCTCAGACATGTACTCAGGCCACCGAGACTTCCTATCTTCCTCCAAGGTTCTCAGCATCTGTATGAGGGTACGTTAAAATGTTCACAGGCCCCATTTCCTTGTGGATGGTACGGTGTGGTGTGAGACCGGTCAAACTGATAGATCTGTTGTAGCTCATCCATGACTCTTCCTAAGAAGCAGGCTCCCTGATCAGAGTGGATCCGTTGCGGGCATCCATAGACCTGAGTAAAGTTTTTACACATGGCATGGGCAGCCGACTCCGCCGTTGGATCTCGAGTGGGTTTTACTACAGCGAACTTCGAGAAATGATCAATCATCACTAGACAGTGGTCATATCCCTGATGCGCCGGTCCGATGGTCAAATAGTCAACAGTCAGCAGTTCCAGGGGTGCTGACATCACAATAGTCTGTGTCGGGACCCTTTGTTCTGGAGATTTGGCCAATTCACATGCCTGGCAGAGTTTGCAAGCCTCTTCAACCGCTGTTCTTAACCGAGGATGGTAGACAAAATTCTGTAGCCATTGAAAGGTTTTCTCAGCACTGAAGTGAGCTCTTTTTTCGTGAGCTTCAGCAGTGATTTTAGATAGCACTGTCTCTGGGCTCACCACCTGCCAAGAGGCCCCCAGTACTTTCTGTAGCTGGACCTTTCAATATAACAGCCCATTTCTCATCTGGAGGCATTCGCACTGTCATAGTATTTTCAGCGCTTCTGGAGTAAGAGTGCTGCTTTGTTCTTGACTGGGCAATTGTTTCACAGTCACCCATTGACGAAACAGAGCAAGTTCACTGTCCTCCTGCTGTAAGCGGACCTACTCGTCTCTGGACCTTCCTAGCACTCCTTCACGCGTGGAGGTCCAAACTTGATCCAGCGTAGCTGTCACTGTCCCAGCAGTCTTTGGAAACCAGGGAATTTCCTCATCCTCCAGCATCTCATTTTGCTCTTTCCAGGTGTTGCATGTCTTGCTCTGGACAAGGCGTCGGCATGGGTGTTTTCAGCCTCCCTCTTGTAGGCAATCTTATATAAACTTCACCACCGGGCTACCCAGCATTGTTTGAGGGCCCCTAACTTAGCGTTCTCCAGATGCGCCAATGGATTATTATTGGTGCGCACCAACACTTCCGAACCAGACAGATATTCTGCGAACCTCTCTGTCATAGCCCACACCACCACCAGAAACTCCAGCTTGAAAGAACTGTAGTTGTCAGGGTTGTGTTCGGAATCGTGAAGGGACCAGCTAGCATAAGAGATCTCCCTCTCTTTCCCGTCCTGCACCTGAGACAACACAGCCCCCAACCCGTGTAAGCTTCCATCAGTGTGGAGAATGACTGGCACAGAAATGTCCGCATAGGCCAGCACCAGGGCTTCGGTTAGTGCTTTCTTCTATTCCCGAAAAGCTTTTTCCTGTTTTTCTTCCCAGCGGATTGGCCGGCCTTTTGCATTTGGGGGTACCCCTTTTAAAAGCTCTAGCAGGGGCTGTACCACACAGGTAAACTTCTCTACAAAACGACGGTAGTACCACGTCAATACCAGGAATGCTCGAACGTCTTTCACGGTCTCGGGTTGGCCAGTCCTGAATCACCCTGATCTTCTCCCAGGATGGTTCCACTCCGTCCGCTGAGATGACATGATCAAGATACTCAATCTGAGTCCGGAACAAGTGGCACTTCTGGGGTTTCATCTTCAGTTCGTACTTCCGCAGGCGGCTCAGCACTTGCTCTAGTCTCCGCAGGTGATCTTCAAACGAGGAAGCATACACTATGATGTTGTCCAAGTATATGAGCGTGGCCTCAAAGTTCAGGTCACCTAAGCACCTCTCCATCAGATGTCGAAACATACCGGGTGCATTGGTGAAGCCGAAGGGCATCCTGTTGAATTCGAAGAGACCCATAGGTAGAATAAAAGCCGTATTCGCCCGGTTCTTTTCCGACATGGGCACTTGCCAGTACCCGCTAGTGAGATCCAACGTTGAGAAGAATTTGGCTTTCCCCAAAGTGGATAAGGACTCTTCAATCTGAGGCAGAGGGTATGAGTCCTGCACGGTGCAGGCGTTAAGTTTACAATAGTCTACACAGAACCTCAATGTTCCATTCTTTTTCCGTATTAACATGATGGGGGCTGCCCACGGACTTTGGCTCTCCCTGATGACACCTCCCTGTAGCATCTGATCAAGCATCTCTCGAACTTCCTGGTATAACTGAGGGGGAATTTGCTGGTAACGTTCTCTGATTGGCGCTGTGTTCCCTGTTGGTATTTTGTGAGTAATAGCCATAGTACAGCCAAAATCGTCCTCATGACTCGCAAACATGGACCTATATTGCCCATTACTGCCTCTACTTCTTGTACTTGAGCAGGTGTGAGTTCAGACAGTTCGGCATGCTTCTGA
The DNA here is from genome assembly GCA_009801035.1 of Oophaga pumilio. Taxonomy (NCBI): domain Eukaryota; kingdom Metazoa; phylum Chordata; class Amphibia; order Anura; family Dendrobatidae; genus Oophaga; species Oophaga pumilio. The sequence goes on along the minus strand of VIAB01010836.1, from coordinate 29,616 downwards.
TCTAATATGCGTCGCCCCTCGTGGATGCATTGGGGCTCCGGCATTGGAGAAGTGATGACCGTCACTGACCACGGGTCTTCTTGTCTAACTGACAACTGTATTGCCTGGGGCAGAATGATTTCCTCAGGTATCCCTACTATCCATGCTACTTCACTCCTGGTTGGCATTACTACTTCTTGATCTGTCAAGTTAACGCAGCGTACAAGCACTGTTCCATCTCGTACAACGGCCAGAGTTCGTGCCACCAATAGACAGGTTGGCAACGGTTCAGTTAAAGGGGGTTCTAGCTGTACTTCCACCAGCCTCCAAAGGGGTGGGGGCTCGAACAGGCAGGGTCAGCACTGTTTGTGCCGGTGTTAGGGTGAGTTTAGCGGAGTTCAGCACTGTCACCTTTCCCAATGTTTCTCCATGGCTAGACGACTCCTGACCTTGAGCGGCACGAAGCAGTCGCTGGAATACTTGTCGCTGGGGGGTATGTGTGCCCCACTGTTTCAGGAATGAGTGAGCAGGTTCATCCAGGAGCAGTTTTCCGAATTCTTTCAGGACATTCATCCCCAGGGTGACAGTATGACTGAGACCGGCTTCACCCTGGGTCAACACTCTACCTTTCCATCCAAGGTCTTGCCTGCACAGAGAAACTTGCATCCACACCACCCCTGCGACCGGGATGGACAGGTGGTTTGCCGATGTCAGCTTTACTACTGTGCCCCACTCGGGCCGAAGAGTCTCCAGAAAGTGTGGATGGAAATATGCTTAGGACATCGTGGTCACCTGATACCCAGTGTCCACCAGACAACGCACTGTCCATCCGTCAAATTCAGCCCAGACCAGCGGGCACGTAGACACCAGGTTTGTGGGACTTTCACCACTCCCTCCTTTCAATTCTGGCTCCAGGCGACGTCCCCCAGGCTTGGAGCCCTCTAGTTTCACAACCGGCGTGGCCGAGGTCCGCCTCACCATGGGCATTCTCGAGCTATATGTCCTATCTCTCCACAGTTGAAGCAGGTGAAAGACCTCGGTCGGCGGGACTTTCTGGCGTCATTACTGGGGTCCACACCACTTCAGCCCCCCACTGCGCTCGGGCCAGTCTCAACTTTTTCCTGTAAAAAAAAATCCAGCTCCACGATAAAGTAAAAAAAAGCAAATCTTTATTAACTTGATATTTCAAGCATAGAGGATAAAAGTATCAGCATAGATAGCGGCAAATGATGCGTTATCAACGCGTTTCAGGTGTCGCAGCACCCTCATGCGCTCTGTCCAGCTCTACAACATGGTGTTAGACCCCGTAAATTTTGGCAAATTACTTAACATGGCCCCCAAGGAGATACTGGTCGTGGGCCCTGCTGCCGGTACTGCCGGCTCCATGCTGCTGGACTGCATCCTGCCGACTACGCCAAGAAGTAAAGGTTCGTCGGATGCAGTAAAGAGCAGGAGGCAGAGAATGGGTTAACAAGAATTTACTTAAACAATTTCTGAGTAAGAATTCGGGGAAACCTCCACGCAGGGAGATGATTAGGCAAATAACACACCAGGAAAGTACTGAGCTCATATAAACAGATTCACAGTAAATGAAATGAGAAGAGGAGAAATGAAGTTAATGACTTATCGATTGGAGTTCTTGTTGGGGAACGGTTGGAACAACTCCTGACGACGTCGCAGTCCGTGAACAAAGTCTCTGACTCTGCTGCATAGGAACGAGATGCACTGTCTCTTGACCGTGCCGAAGTATCCGGATCTGTTGGCCTTGGGTCCATTGATCTTGGGTCCATTGATGCGTGGATGCAGTTCCTTCTGCTGGTTCCTTGAGAGTGACGCACGAGCACAGCGCCGTACAGGCCGCAGGAGCGACAAGGCCTCACACGGAATCACAAAGTTCAGGAAAAGATGGAATGTCTGCTGCACTGCACGTTATTGGTCAAGTTCGTAGAGGGGCACCAGGTAATGGATGTAAGAGTCGGTCAGTCTGTAAAGAGCTGGCGTCAGTGGCGGTAGGAGAGGGAGTCAATCTTCGTCCTGGTCTGTAGTCGCCTTCCTGCCAAGTCTCTCTCCTTCCCGCTATCAGCCCCTTTTATGCCCCCTACTCCCACTTCTGTGAGGTGCTCAGGCCCTTCCCACACAGATAAGTCGTCCCCCTGCATCAGTGATAACGGCCCCGATAGTTCCGGCTCCAGAGCGCATCTCGAACCGACAACACTGTTCCTGTTCCTGGTCATCTTCTTACAGCTGGATTATCACAGGCATTGTTTGCATAGATAAGATGAAAAGGCCTACCAAGATTTCCTCATTTAAAATCCATATCTTGCCAAATGGTTGCAGAACTTATCTTCAGCCATACCCATTTCACTACTGGGTGAAGGAGAAGCTGAGTGACAGTAAGTGGCAGCAAGAACCAATTGACAACATGAACACCTTCCTGCCCTTTGATGAGAGCCTTGGGTCAAGGGTGTTCAATTCTATAAATGAGGACAACAAGTTGGCACCTATAAGAAAGAATAAAAAATTCTTAAAGGTTATGGAGAAGGAATTTGCTCAGGATGATTCCAATAGCTGGGTGAGACGCTGGCTAGTCACTTTTCATGGACAAGCCATGAGACTGGACAGTCGAGGTGTCCTGGGACCAATACAAGCGTACATCAAAGGTAAAGGTGAAAGACAAATACATTTTTAAATGTCAAAGTCCGAGGTGAGGCAACTAAGATCATAGTACGTTAAAGGCAAAGGCGCAATACAAATGAATAATCAAAAGGCAAAGTCTGAGGTCAGGCAACAAAGATCAGAACAGAACAACACAAAGAACGAGGAAAACACACCAGCAAGCAAAGCTATGACTGGCAATAATCTGACCATTGTCAGTTATCTAAATAGCAAGGCAATAATCCAGAAAGGGTGACACCTGGAGGAAACTCAGCAGGCCCTGATTGATTGATCTGCTGGGCAATCCTTAATTTGCATGGGGATAACCCTGTACACCCATGTTCTTAAATGGGCAGCCAGGCTAGCCTAGCACGCCCCTGAAATCTATAGGGGGGCTGAGCTGTCATTCACTGTGTCCCTAGAACACAGTAAGTGGCGATATCGCGACACTGGGTTGCACCTTTACCCTTTTGTTCTCAAGAATAAGGTTACCATACAATTTACAGCAAGCATCTGCAATGCTCTCATCTTTAAAACACACCCTAAACAGGAAACCAGAGATGGAAAAACATTTAATCGATTTTGTGCAGAATATCTTGGACAGAGATCATGCAGAATCTGCACTGCCAATGAAGAAAGGAGAAGAATGCTGGTCCCTACTATCCTTTGGCATCTATCTTGCTTGTAAACCTAACCAAATCAGATTGGTGTATTACTCCAGTTCCCAGTGTGAAGGCATCTCTCTCAAAACCTTCTCCTAACTGAGCCTAACTTTAACAACAGCCTCATAGCAGGAGTGTTAATATGCTTCAGACAAGAACCTGTTGCAGTTATGGCTAGTGATGAGCGAGTACTAAAATGCTTGGATGCTGATTACTCGAACCAAGCAATTCCTAATGATTAGATGTTCGTTTTGAGTAAGGCTACTTTCACACTTGCGTTTTTTTGCGCAGCGCAT
>VIAB01010836.1:11517-22441 GCA_009801035.1 Oophaga pumilio | reverse complement strand
AACCGATCGTACAGACACATACGGTGGACACCGCATCAGCAGGATCTCCTACTTGGCTGCACTTCAGTTTATCTGACTCACACTGAGCGTTCATTCCCACTATCGCTCCAGGGCTCTTATCCTGCCCATATACTTTTGGCTTTGTGTTCACCTAATTGTCTAAATGCAACTGATGAAGGTCCCACTTGGACCGAAACGTTTTGCTATTGTTACACAGTACTATCTGGGATGAAATAAATTGTTTAAAATTTATCACAAAATTGAGTGCCAGATTTTGATTTGCTTAGTCACGGTTTGGGAACCTATCTTGGCACCCCCCCTTCAGCTGTGCACACGCTTTTGTTCATAAATATGCACATTTGTGGCCTGCTGGAGGTCATTTTGCAGGGCTCTGGCAGTGCTCCTCCTGTTCCTCCTTGCACAAAGGCGAAGGTAACGGTCCTGCTGCTGGGTTGTTGCCCTCCTACGGCCCCCTCCACATCTCCTGGTGTACTGGCCTGTCTCCTGGTAGTGCCTCCAGCCTCTGGACACTACGCTGACAGACACAGCAAACCTTCTTGCCACAGCTCGCATTGATGTGCCATCCTGGATAAGCTGCACTACCTGAGCCACTTTTGAGGGTTGTAGAGTCCGTTTCATGCTACCAAGAGTGTGAAAGCACAACCAACATTCAAAAGTGACCAAAACATCAGCCAGAAAGCATTGGTACTGAGATGTGGTATGTGGTCCCCACCTGCAGAATTATTCCTTAATTGAGTGTGTCTTGATAATTGCCAATAATTTCCATCTGTTTTCTATTCCATTTGCTTTACAGCATGTGAAATTGATTCTCATTCAGTGGTGCTTCCTAAGTGGACAGTTTGATTTCACAGAAGTTTGATTTACTTGGAGTAATATTCTGTTGTTTAAGTGTTCCCTTTATTTTTTTGAGCAGTGTAGTAAAAAAAATGGTGTTGTTCAAAAGAACAACTTGTCCCGCTAAAAGCAAGCCTTCATACGGCCATATTGACAGAAAAGTAAAAAAAAGCTATGGCTCTGGGAACAAAAAACAAATATGTAAAAATAGAAAATCCCTAGGTGGTAAAGGGGTTAAGAAAGTAAATTTGTGATAGTTCTAACCTCATAAAGGCTCTTCACACAGTGCAAAGCTAGAAAAAAATTATTATATACTGCCAACACTTCCCTCTCTCCACCATAATGATGACTCTCCATCTCCTCCTCCTTCCTCCCTGCCTACTCATTCCCCTCCTCTGCTCATCCATGTAGAAGAAACGGGACAAAGCTTGTGTGGGTATTAGCCTTTGTTGCGACCAGCTCCTATTCTTCCTTCTCAGCTTCCACCTCCTCATCATTACTCAATCGGCGCTGAGCAGATGAGATGAGACTGGGTAGTATCTCGCTGTCTCTTGTCTTCCTCCATCTCCAGCTGGTCCGCATGCAAAGCTTCATGTTTAATTGTGAGTAGTGACTGTGTAAAAAGTCACAGAAGCGGGATTGTTGTGCTGATTATGTCGTCATCTCCATTCACGATCTTTGTGGAGTCCTCAAAGTCTTAGAGAACTGCACAAATGTCTGACATCAATGCCCACTCCTTTGTAGCGGAGGCTACGCAGAATCCTGACAGGCGTGTTGGAGCTGGTATTCCACAACCGGCCTATGCTGCTCACAAAGACTTGCCAGCATGTGCAGTGTGGAGTTCCAGATTGTGATGATGTCACACACCAGTCAGTGAGCTGGCACATGCATGCGCTGCTGCAGCACCGCCAGAGTAGAGGCAGCTGTAGCCATCTTGTAGAAATTGTCGCTGACCTGATATATCTTGACCAGAACCTCTGGCAAATCTGGGTAGGTTTTCAGAACCCGCTGAACTAATAAGTTGAAAATGGTTTGTGTGAGAACTTGCAATGCTTCACAGCCGCCACCAGGTATTGGCCATTATCACACTTAACCATGCCTGGTTGTAGATTCATCAGCGAATGCCACAGTTTTGTTTTGTCTGATATATTCCTTTCAATAATTCTGCCACAGCGTGCGGTTTGTCTCCTAGACAAATTAGTTTCAGTAGAGCCTCTTACCACTTCACTAAGCCAGTGCTGCAGAGCTTTCACCTTCCGGCTGATGTGGACGACGTGCATAAGAGATACCAAACCGGAGATGGAGGATGAAAAGGAGCAGGAGAGGGTGTAGGAACTGATGTAGGATGTGGAGGAAACCCTATTTGAAATAGGGCCAGCAATACTTGGTGTCAGTACCATATGTGCTGTACCAGAGTAGTACTCAGCCCAGGCCTTCACAATGTTCACCAAGTGTGCCATCAGGGAAATGTAGCGTTCCTTGCTACAAGTGCTTGTCCACGTGTCTTTCATTAAGTGGACAATCACAGTTAGTGTGTTAATAAGGACATGGGTGATGTTCCTGGACACATGCTAGTACAAGGCAGGGACGCCACACTGGGCGATATAGTGACGGGTGGGCACTGAGTACCAAGGGATGGCCAATGAGTCAACGGAAATTCTCCGAGTCTACAAGCCTAAGTAGCAACATTTCCACAGCTAGCAGCCTGAAAATGTGCTCATTTAGTGTTTGGTCCAGTAGGTGAGTAGCTGGGAACTTTCTTTTCTTACTAAGGCCTGTGGTAAAGACAGCTGAATGCTGTGCTGGGACAAAGATTTGGATATGCCTGGTGATGGTGCTTTAGAATGTGCAACGACAGGTGCAGGGTGGCTGGCATCTGTGCCAGTGTCATAGACAGGGGATTGGCAAGCATCTAGCACAGGGGTAGACATATTGGTGTCACCCACTCACACCAACTGCGAATTCAGGCGTTCGGCCCACCGAGTCGGGTGCTTAGATAACATGTCCCTGATCATGCTGGTGGTGGTTAGGCTCATTGTGGTCAGGCCCCTGCTAATCTTGGCATGGTACAGGTTACAAATGACCATTTTTTTTGTCTCAGAACTCTCTTTAAAAAGGTCCCAGACTGGGGAACACCTAACTCTTTGATGGAGAATTCACGAGTGACGGTGGTCTGCAAAACAGTTGCCCGCTTTCTTTCTCTGGTCACCCCACTGCCTCTTCCTGCCTGTTTTGATGCAGCCTATCTCTCCTCTTCAGCACTTCAGTGACTTCGACATTCACCACCTTGTCTTCCACCACCGCACCCTGGTCCTCGTGACTTGGTGGCTTAACAACAACCTGACTTATTGGCGACTGTGTCTTATCATCATCTACCTACTTAGCAAAATTTGCCTTTCCCCACCGTCAACTTCTTGTGACCATGTCTGCTCTATATTTTCTGCATCACTAAACAACATGTCCTCCTGTCTCTCTTGGAACCTGCAGAGTGACAGGCCACAATCATGAAATGATGATGGAAAGTGCTCTTTGGAGTGTCTTAGTGTGGGATCACTGGTCTCCTGGGACTCAACATGGTGGAAAGGAGGATTAGAGTGAATATTAAGTGATCCAGACTCTGAGCTGGTGTGACTGGACCATGTAGAAGACTGGGTGGTGCTGGCAAGCATGCTGGGAGCATTATCCACTATCCAACCGATCACATATTCACACTGTTGTGGCTTCAAAGTGGTGTCCCATGCATCCCTGCAAAGTGGGACAGGGAACTAAGTGTGATGCAGCATCATCAGCACTTCCACTTTCCCATCCCTTACTACACGCCTTACATATTTTCTAATTGCTAGATCTCTGGAAACCATGTTACTTTGATTAATTAAAACTAAATATTTTTAATGAAAAAAATAAATGTGATAACCCGTAGCAGGCCAATACTTTTTTTTACATTTCAAGCCACTGTATGTTAGGGTTCGAGATCCCACTGCTGCACAAGGGGAGTCTCGAACCAGTCCCGCTGCGGTCCCCCATCCATCTCCGTCCACAGTGGAACCTGCTCAGCAGAGACATCGGTTCCAGAGTCTTGCCCATTCCAAAACTGTGCAGAGACTTGCTGCTGCTCCTCCTGGATCTTCTATTATAGCCAGTGCTGAAGCAGACGTCTTTGGGACGAAGTCCTGCGTTTCCCCTTCTGAGCATGCCCAAGGTAAGATCTCTCATTGGAGATCAGGGGTCACATGTTCAGGTACTGCAGCAGCTCCTATTGGTCCGCCAGGAAGGTCCTGAAACTACATGTGTTTTGGAACAGTTTCTCATTGGTCCTTAGTTCTGGCAGGTCCTGTAGCTGTTACTATAAAAGGGCGGCATGGCTTGGCAGCCATGCGCTAGTATCAATTGCATTATGTGCTTTGCGCCAGTGTGATCATGTACGCATGTGGTTAGGGCTCGGCTGAAATAAGCCCCTAGAATACCGGCACCTCCGGTGAGGAGATTTGGGTGCACGTGGTTAGGGCTTGGCTGAAACAAGCCCCTAGAATACCGGCTTCTCCGGTGAGGAGATATCTTGATTGCGTTGCTGTCTGCCTGATCACGGACTGCTATCCGCACAGCAGTTATCTGTGTATACCTGTGAGTCTAACAGGACACAGTTTTTTTCTCAGCGGCTCTGTGACGCAACAGGGTTTGTTTTATAACGCTGGTTCAGCACCCTAGCGTTTTACTTTGCGGCTCACTGAAGCTAAGTGAGTTTGCACTTATCGCCATATAGCGCTGTGACATTCCCGTTAGCGGCTCTGGGGATTAACAGAGTTCGCACTTACTGCCACAGCGTGCTACGGCGTTTATTTTTGCGACTCTGCGGGATAACAGAGTTCGCTACTTTCGCCATCTTACTAGCAGCGGGCTTCGCCTGCACTGTGGACCCCGGGCTGCGAACACACCTCTCTACTATATCTATTAGGTGCGTTCCGCAGACCCTAACACTGTAATTTCACACAAAGCAAGTTAAACTGTATGGATGACAATTGTCAATTTTTATAACAAAAGTATTTGACCCCTGTAGCAGGCCAAGTGTTTTTTTTCACATTGAAAACTACCATAATTTCACACAAAGCAGGTTAAACTGCATGGATGACAATAGTCAATTTTTGCAACAAAAAAAATTTGCTCACCTGTAGCAGGCCAAGCGGTTTTTAAAAATTTCAAACCAACATAATTTCAAACAAAGCAGGTCACACTGTATGGATGACAGTACAATCATTTTTTTTTCCCAAAGAAAGAAAATCATGGTCCCCTAAGATGGTCACCTGCAGCACCTATATATTTAGCAACAGACCTTCAATAAACAAAGAGTCTTACTATTATTATTTTTTATTATTATAGCGCCATTTATTTCATGGCGCTTTAAATGTTATCTTTCATGAAAAACATTTATGACGCTCTTGGATTTATAGGACCCATCATCATTCAAGGCAAGATACTGCTGAGATATTTTATTGCTGAAAACATATATTGGGAGACATGGGAGAAGTCTCTGAAGAATGTAGAACAACTCCAAGTCCCATGTAGTTATGCCTTAAAGTTCCTTTCAGCAGCTGTCAGAAGAAAAGTCCAGATTTTCTCTGATGTATTTTTATAGGACATAGCTGCTGTAACCTATCTGAAAACTTCAGATGCCAATGACAAGGTGATGTGACAAAGCCTCTCAAAGTGCTGGAGGGGAGACACATTTCATTGAAGCTATTAGCTTCAGTTATTTGAAACCCAGAAGTTTCCTACAGCACACTATGTGTTGAGGGCGGTTAATCGGCCATTTTAAAGGCTGGGTTTTTGTGAACAACCATAGAGTGGGTGGGAGGTTGTCCACCTTATCTCCACATAATCAACCTCCAGAGGCATTCATTGTTCACTAAGAATGGAGAGAGGAACTCCAGAGCTTTGTGTCCTGATAGGGAAAAGCTGAACCAGTGTGCAACAACACAGACTGTGCTGTTTTGCTATGTTTTGCTTTTCCTTAGGCCGGAAAGGCTGTGTTTATTTTTGCTAACTCTGCACTGGCTTATGCAGCATCTTTGGATTTGTTTTGGATAAGGCCAAACTAGCCACAAAACCTGCACACTGTATAAAGGCTTGAACTTTGAGCTATTGCGCTGGCACTGGAAATTACCAGTTACTCCTGAGCAGTGGTATCACATCTCCATTGACCGAAACCCAGCTGATAGAGGAATAGCACTCACAGCTGAATCTAAACTTAGTGACATCATCTGGCTGTCATCTCCATGGTTCCTGTATGATTATCCCTTTTTAAGAACAATACCTTTGAGCTGGTGGAACAGTAATCTGACAAATAAATGAGACCAATATTCTCTACGCGCTGCACATCTGTGGTACCGGGGTTGAGGCTCAGATCTTGTTGCTCTGGGTGCTTTTAAAGCTGGTCATCCGTCATGCAGACTGGTTCTCATATGACTTACATTGCTTGCTGTTTCATGGGAGAAGGCATTACATAAAGGACACTACTCCTGGAAACAGCTTTCAGTGGTGAGTGGTGAGCATACCTCCACATACCATCAGTCGTTTTAGAATTTGGGACATTCTCCATTGAATCATTGGGTTGGTGGATGTGTTTGCATGTTGCAGCTTTCCAAATCCAAAGATGGGTTTCCAAGTGGAACTTGGACTTTTTCTATTGTTGTGGTCTACCAACCATTTTTAATTTTATTGTTTCATGTTTGTATGTTTCTTTTTTGTCTTTCAGGTTCCAAGAATGGTGGCGGATATCTTTGAAGAACATTGTGTCAAGATTGGTTTATGAAAATGAAGAGGATTTTTAATATGAAGCAAATTGCAATTTTGCTTTTCTTTATGAGAAGTTTCCAATTTTAACCATTTAGGAATACTAGACAATCTTTTTAAAAAGATGACAAGACTCCTTTAGGAAAACAAATTCACAAATTATAGTAATTTTCTGATTCATTAATTCAGCCTACACATTTAGCTGTTTACTACACTGTATAGAAATGCACGAGTTTTAATTACTAGGATGAATTAATTAGTTCACCAGACTTGTAAAATGGAAATATATCTAAATAGTAATATAGCCATTACATGACTCTTTTCAGTAGTTTTATTCTTTTATTTTGCATTTTATATCTACAGTAAATAGGATATTATAAATCTCAAACAATATGAATTAGAAAACTTTCAATTATGTCAAATCTATACTGAAAATAAATGACAATTTCTGTATATGTATGTGCTTTGAGTAATGTGTCATCTGTGCCATGCAACCCTCAGGCAGATGGTCTGGGAGATTCTTTGAGTATTTCTATATTCCCTATATTTCCACATTAAATACTGATGCCAAAGCATAGACATCCGAAGAGTCTTAAGTTAATTTTTTTGTTGTTGCTTTTTTAAAATTTGTATACTGTTTTTAGCTTTCACCACTAAATGTATCAAGAAATCTAATTCCCTCAGTATTTACAGTTTACGTTAATGCTTGTAGTCACATTAAATGACTAATTAGGTCACACCAGCTCAAATGTTTTTTCACAACAGATTTTTTTGTGAAATGTACAGCTCACTAATATTACATATTTACTTATATAGTACTTCTGTGTTGAGAACCTTTGAGAACTGACAGATGATCTACTGATTAAAGATATATACAGTAGATAGATAGATAGATAGATAGATAGATAGATAGATAGATAGATAGATAGATAGATAGATAGATAGATAGATAGAGTGGCTTGTGAAAGTATTCACCACCCCCTTGGCATTTTTCATGTTTTGTTACCTCACAACCTGGAATTTTACTGTTTATTTTAAGGGTTTGCATCAGTTAATGTAAATTAAATGCCTACAACTGTGAACATTTTGTTTTCTTTTTATTCTGAAGCAAACAACAAATAAGACAAAATAACTGAAAATGTCAGTGTACATAACTATTCATCCCCTGAAGTCAGTACTTTGTAGAGCCTCTTTTGCAGCAATTGCATCTGCAGATCACTTTGGATAAGTCTCTATGAGTTTTCACATCTTGTCTTTGGGATTTTTGCCCATTCCTCAAGGCAAAACTGCTTTAGTTCCTTCAAATTTGCTGTTCACCAGAGGAACCATCTATCTTCACATCTGACCACAGATTTTCAATTCGATTAAGGTCTGGGCATTGACTAGGCCACTCCAAAACATTTACATATTTCCCTTTAAACCACTCAAGTATTGCTTTAGTAGTATGCTTTGGGTCATTGTCTTGTTGGAAGGTGAATCTCTGTCCCAGTCTCAAATCACTGACAGATTGAAACAGGTTTTGCTGAAGAATATCCCTGTATGTGGGACCATCCATCTTACCCTCGGCTTGGACCATTTTCCCTGTCCCCACAGCATTATGCTGCCACCACCATGTTTCACTGTTGGGATGATATTCTTGGGGTAATGAGCTGTGTTGGTTTGGCGCCAGGCATAACCTTTACCTTGGTGGACAAAAGTTCAATTTTGGTCTCATCTGACCACAGCACCTTCCTCCATACATTTGGGGAGTCTCCCATGAGTCTTTTGGCAAACTCATAATGAACCTTACAATTTTTGTGTGTAAGAAAAGGCTTTTTTCTGGCCACTCTTCCATAAAGGACTCCTCTATGTAGTGTATGGCTTAATGTGGTCGTATTGACAGATACTCCAGTCTCTGCTTGGAAACTCTGCATCTCCTTCAAGGTTAGCTTTGTGTTATGCACATGGTCGTAGGATCACTGTGCCATGATCTGGGGTTGCCTGGAGGGGCATTACTAAGAGAACACCTGGTTCTTTACTGGAGCCATTGATGGTGTGGTTAGACTTAAACCCAGGTGGACGAGAGGTACTACTCAAGGACAGCTTCCAGAGCCATGGCAGTCAACCCCCAATGGGGCAGGGAAGAAGAACCAGCAATGAGCTAGTTAGAAAAAGGGATACTGTTGATAGACAGATGTGGAATTGAACACAGGCAGGACAAGTACAGGAAAACAGGGCAGCCACAGGTACGATATCACAGGTGAAGGTTCACAGGTGCAGGTTCAGACGGATCAGGAAAAGGACTTGGCACAGGCACGATAGGTTCAGGTATAGGTAAATGGGAAGGATAGGATCAGATACAGAGACCACAGGTACAGGGACCTTACACCTGGATAACAGGAAACTTACGGATACAAACGTTGCTAAGGCACCTCCCATTTGGTAAAGATGCCTTAAATACCTGATGTCTCCCAACCATTGGCTGAGAACATTTTCAGAAGCATGCCTGAACCATTCCACCAAGAGACCTGCTCCCCGTGCAAAGACAATTATTGAAGACAGAGACGACGGGGACCAAAGCAGCATGGCAAGGTAAGTGAACACGCCGCCTTTCCTGCTGAGAGGGGGAAGGGGTCACATGCAGGGGTACTGACGCTATTCTAACACTTTGGTCTCCTTGCTGCCTCTTTGATTAATGCGCTTCTTACCAAGGCTGAGAGTTTTGGTGGGCTGCATTCTCTTGGCAGGTTTGTTTTGGTATTGTGTTCTTTCCATTTGATGATAATGGTTTTGATGATGCTGCGGGGATAATCAGAGATTGGGATTTTTTCTATAATCCAACTGTAATTTGAACTTCTCAATAATTTTGTCCCTGACTTATTTGGAGATCTCCTTTAACTTCATGGTGTTGTTTGATTAGTGTTGCAACTTCTTTGGCCTTTCAAAAAAGGTGTGTATATACTGACAGACAATGTGGCATGCACATATGGACATCATTTCACAAATCATGTGACTTAGGAAGATCATTGCTTGCACCAGAATTTTTTTTTCCGCATGGAAATGCTCCAAAAACGCAAGGTTAATCAATGACGATCCTGAAGTGTTGTGCTCATGATCCGGAAATTTCCATCCTTATTTGCAGCATTTTATTTTCTGCAGCATGTCAATCCTTTTTGCGGATCTGCAGCGTTTTTCACCCATTGACTTTGATTGAGTCAGTCAAATCTGCAGCAAAAACTCAGGTGTTAAAAGGTTTGTGTATTTGCTGTAGATTTGCTGCCCAAAACGCTACAGAATTGTCAACAGAAATGATTTCAGAAGGAGGAAGCTTGTGTGGGCGAGAATATGTGTGTGGGCGGAGAATATGTGTAAGTGGAGAATATGTGCGTGTCTGTCTGTGGGTGTCTGTATGTGTCTGTCTGTGGGTGTCTGTGGGTGTCTGTCTGTGGGTGTCTTGCAGCTGTCTGTGTGTGTCTGCGGGTGTCTGTGTGTGTGTACCCATGCGACAAACAGCCCATAGTGATTGCACTTAGTCGTCGTCTGATGGACTACTATTCCCATCCGGCTATGTCTGCTGTCACATATAACAGAGACAGCATGAGCCAATGATGGGAGAATAGTCGCATCATCCGGCGCCTGAGTTCAATTGTAAAAAAAATCAAAACATTGACATAATCTCATACAATATACATACACACAGAACACCTAATCCCTGACGCCCACGTCTCCTGCAAGCAATTAAAAATAATAAACCAGCATACCAACATATACTCCCGGTCTGCCGTAGTGCATTTAACACCGAGTGTCCCATATTGATGTCACCTGGCCGCCGGCAATACACTGACAGGAGGTAATCGCTCCCACAGTGTATCACTGAGCCGCCGTGAGAGTTTATCGGAATACATCAGATGATCAGCTTCGGTGCTCTCATTTACAGTGCCACTATGTGAGAAATTTAGGCTGATGAACTCTGGTGAACTCTCACCGCAGCGCAGTGATACACTGCGGGAGCAATTACCTCCTGTCAGTGTATCGCCAAAGGCCGGGTAGAGCGGTCACATCTCCTGATGTGACAGTTCTACACGTGACATCACGTGGGATACTCAGTATTAAATGAACTACATCGGACAGGATAGTATTCTATGTTGGATTATTATTTTTTGATTGTTTGCAGGAGACAAGGGCGTCGGGGATTAGGCGTTCAGTAAGTATGGTTAATTTAGATTCAATAAAGGAGTCTGATTATTTTAAATAAAGGGCTTTATTTTGGCTGTGTGTTTATTTACCATATAACTATAGGATT
>VIAB01010835.1:70304-80451 GCA_009801035.1 Oophaga pumilio | reverse complement strand
ACGTCACACGACTGAAGTGTGAAAGAGGCCTAACAGAAACGATGTTATATTTAACTGGGTCTGTCAAGTCCTATATTTGTATCTGTCATGAGAAAGATGCGTTTTGTTTATTAGTTCTATTTTTCTGCTCTTAGACCAGGAAAATGGATGTTTAGTTACTAGTGTACAGTTATCCTTAAAGGTAATCTGACACCAGATACGTAGTTACATAAGGTTGAAAAAAGACCTAGCTCCATCAAGTTCAACCTTTCTCCAATTGTACATTTTGTCATGAACCAAAATGTTATGTGTAATGAGGAATTCATCCAGCCCTTTTTTAAAAGCTGTTATAGTGTCTACTACTTCTTGTGGTAGGCCATTTCACAGTCTGACTGCTCTTACTGTAAAGAACCCTTTCCTATTTAGCTTCCAGAATTGCCTTTCTTCCTTCTGTAATGAGTGCCACCTGTCCCTTATTATGGTCTTTAGAAGGAATAAGTCATGTGCCAGTCCTTTGTACTAACCACACATCATATGAGAGGCCTTCCATCCCTTTTAATTAACTAGTTGCCCGCCTTTAAACTGACTGTAACTTCTAAATATCCTTTTTAAAATGTGGAGCCCAAAACTGGATCCCATATTCTAGATGTGGTCTTACCAGATCACAGGACTTACTCTCTCTTTTTATACACCCTAAAATCTTGTTTGCTTTTGAGGCTGCTGTTTGACATTGAGTGTTGCTGCTCAGCTTAGGCCTGTTTCACACTTCAGTTTTTTAGAATCAGTCACAATCCGTCAAAGAAAAAAAAAAACGGATCCAGTGCAGATTGTAAAAAAACTGATGCGACGGATCCGTTATTTTGACTGATCCGTCATGGCTTTGAGGTGAACTTTTGAAACTTGTCAGATGCACTTCTGGAGAATGGAAATTCATCTGGGCATGCTCAGTTTAAAAAAACGGAATCCGTCACTGGATTCCGTCATGTCACGGACGGTGACACATCCGTCGCCCATAGGTGTCCATTCTAGCAGACAATGGACGGCAGCGGATCTGTCACCGTCCGTCTTTTTGACGCAGACCAAAAATGTTCCTATGGACGTTTTTCCCTGCCGACGGACAGCAATTTTATGACGGATCCGTCAGACGACGGATGAAACAGAAGGCCATCTGTCAAAATCCGTTGCTAATACAAGTCTATGGGGAAAAAGACGGATCCGTCAGGCAAATCCGTCGGAACCGTTTTTTCCTGTTAACGACGGATTTTGACTGAGGCCACTAAACGGAAGTGTGAAACAGGCCTTACCAGAATACCCAAGACCTTCTCCTGTTCTGTAAACACAAACATATTCCAATTTATTGTATATGCAGCCATAAGATCACTCCGTCTTAGGTGCATTTCTCTACATTTATCTACATTAAGCCTCATTGGCCAAGTGTTTGCCCATTCAGTCATCTTATCCAGATCGTTTTGCAATATTGTAATGTCAAGGTCAGATTTTAATTTCCTATATAGTTTGGTGTCGTCAGCAAAGACTGACACTGTCAGGATTCAAACCCCACTGCTCTTGTGCACCAGGCGGCACTCGCTAGACAGTTCTGTGCTAACCCAAATACTTGTGCCTATCTTGTCTTTGATGGTCTCCACCCTCAGTTCCTGTTGGTCTCCACACTGAGTTTCTGATTGGCTCCTCCCTGATTGAACACCCTATTTAAACCTGGCATTGCACTCCCTTCCTTGCAAAATTATTGAGCTACCAGCCTCTAGTCAAGCTTCCTTTCACCTGGTGCTTATCTTCAAGATTCTACTGCTGCTTCTTGTACTGACCTCTGGCTATCCCAGACTACGATTCCTGCTTATCCTTCAAATTTCATTGCTGCTCCTGTGTACCAACCTCTGATTATTAATGACTACGCTATCTGCCGCTGCTGCCCCTAGTGGTTGCAATACCACTATTCCAACCCAGGTCAATCCGTAACAGACACTTTACTCTCAATTTCATCAACTAGGTCATTAATAAAGAGGTTAAAAAGAATTGGTCCTAGCGCAGATACCTGCAGTCCCCACTGCTGACTATATCCCATTTAGAGAACGTACCATTTATGACAACTTTGTTTCCTGTCATTTAGCCAATTTCTTACCCATCTGCATATAGTTACTCTCAGTTCTTGCTTCTGTAGCTTCAGTATAAGCCTGTTATGTGGTACAGTATCAAATGCCTTTGCAAAGTCCAGGTAAATCTCATCAGTCGCATTACTAACATCAAGATTTGCACTTACCTCCTCATAGAAACCAAACATGTTGGTTAGACACAACCTATCTTTTGTCAATCCGTGCTGGTTGTCATATATTACTAGATGGAGGCCCAGAGGTCGGTAATGTCATGATGGGGGCAGGCTTTGCAGCGTTGAGAATCTCTCCCCATGTGCTCACCCACCTATCCACGCTCTCTTTCCCCAGGTGCTGACTTCGCTCGTCTGTGCTCTTTTCTTTGACCTGTCTACCCCATGTGCTATCCCCCTTGCCTGCTGTCTCTCTCCTTCCTGTTCTGTGTTCGCCCCTCATGTGCTGTCCCGTTTGAGCTGTCTCCCCCCTGTGCCCTGTCTCTCTCACTCCTGTGCGCTTCTTCGATGTTGTGCCTTTGCTGCTTTCTTTTCATTGTCATTGGCTTACTTTTTAGGAGGAGCCATGTTGGCATTGATATTTGCTTTTTAAAGGGGTTTTCCCACGAATGAAAGTTCATTTTACATGTACAGAACATACTACAGCTCCTGGGCAGGGGAAGGAAGCAAAAGACAATACTGACATTACAGCAGGAGATCACAGAGGATACATTTTGTGAGGTAAAATATTGTTTAAAAACAGTCAGTGAAATATTTTACCTCACAATATGAATCCTCTGTGATCTACTGCTGTAATGTCAGTATTGTTTTTTCTTCTCGCCATGACAGCACCCACTGAGAGGGGTCCGCCCCTAGAAGCAGGAAACCTACGGAGAGATAAAAGGGGCAGTCCCCCTCGCTCCCACAGTTGGTTTCCTGCTTCTAGGGAACCTGTGGAGTGAAGGAAGAGGATACCTGGTCTGGGAGGGCCGCCCATGCAGTTTTTTCTTAGAGACTGCGGGGGCCCCAGCACCAGAAGCGGCGTCGGGGTCTGCTGCAAGCAGATTCCCCTCAGCCGACGTGGACACCATGAGGCCGGGATAGCGTAGCTATAGGGCGCTGGTCTGGGACCCAGAGGATGGCGGTAAGACGCTTCCAGTCTGTGCGCTGCGCAATTGTGCAGGAAACTCACACAAGCGTTCTTTCCCTCGGAAGGTATCTCCTTCACTTCCGGGGGCGGTATCCGGCTGCAGGGGAGTAAAGTGCGGGGAGAATGCCGCGCATGTGAACACAGTTTTACTGGGACCCGGAAGTGGTAAAGCACTTCCGAGTAGTAATAAAAAAAAAAAGGGGAAGAACCTTTTTTTGATATAAAAACGCCAGCTAGCAGTGTGCAAGATGGCATCGCCCAAGGAGACTATGGTGTCCCCCTTACAGGACACAATAGAATCAGCGCACAGCAGCAGAAAGAGTGGCAGCAATCGCTCAAAACAGCGTGTAGAAAGCACAAACCTAGTCGATCCACATCCCAGCCTGTATCACCACCTCCGCAGCCGGTACCTTATAATAGAAGCTTCACTGGGTGAGTGTTGTTTCCACACCTATTAAGCTGATAGTCCCCTTCTTTCTGTATACCCTAGGCCAAAAGGACCGAAAAATCTAAGAATAAATAGTGTGCCCTGTGTTGTCAGAACCTACCGGACGACTACCCCAAGAGGATGTGCCAAATCTGTATAGCACAGACTTTGCAGGAGGAATCTTCTATAAGGACGGATGATGTCAGGTTATTGATCAGAGAGGAATTGCAGGCCCTGAGGGGGTCGGATAGCATTGTTGGGGGGAAGTACAGCCGTGGTTATGATTTTCCAAGATCTGAACGTTCCTCAGACACGGGCGATAGAGGCTCATGGTCCTCCCGAGAATACTTTTCTTCGGATAAGGAACAGCAGACATGTTTTCCAACGGATAGTGTCAGCAATCTAGTTAAATCAGTTTGCAGAACTTACAGATATCAGAGACCCTAAGACCCCTCAGGATTTCATGTTCGCAGGACTTTCTGACAAAAAGAAGCGAGCTTTTCCCGTAATTCCAGCAATTAAACAGTTAATAATTAAGGAATGGGAGAAACAGGGACAAAAGGGCCTTTCGTCCACATCTAAAAGACGCTATCCCTTTGACGACAAGGACCTGTCCTTATGGACCAAAGCCCCGAAAGACGCAGACATAGCCTCCACGGCAAGACGATCTTCATTACCTGTAGAAGACTCAGTATCCCTACAAGACCCCCTAGATCGCAAGACGGATTCGCTCTTAGGCTGGCGTCACACTAGCGAGTTTGATGCGAGTTAGTCGCACGACTAACTCGCAGCAACACCCGGCACAGCCGCCCGCTCTCGGACCAGAGTGCGCGGCTGCATGTATTTCTATGCCGCCGCGCACTCTGGTCCGAAAGCGGGCGGCCGTGCCGGATGTTGCTGCGAGTTAGTCGTGCGACTAACTCGCATCAAACTCGCTAGTGTGACGCCGGCCTTAAAAAGATTGTGGGAATCTTGCACAGGCGCACTTAAGCCGGCTATATCAGCCACATGCACAGCCAGATCCATGTTTGTGTGGCTGAATGATCTGGAAGAAGGCATAAAGGGGGGGACTATCCAGAGAAAAACTGATGTCCTCCATTCCTTTAATTAGAGGCGGCACAGCCTTTTTCTCAGATGCTTCGGCCGATTCCATACGCCTGGCCGCCAAGTCAGCAGGCCTAATCAACGCGGCACGACGCACGCTTTGGTTAAAAGGATGGAGGGGCGATGCGCAGACAAAATCAAAGCTCTGCAGCCTGCCTTGCCAGGGTGAGTACCTGTTCGGCAAAAAGTTAGACGAAATTATCACCAAAGCAGGTGAAAGGAAGAAAGGGTTTCCTAACTTACATTCCGTCTTATAGGACAACATTCCGAAAACCTCCTTTTAACAGGAAGAATGATTACGGAAACCAGAACCGCTGGGGCCAAAAGAGAACCAGACAAAAGGGCGCTCTATTTGGCAAGCGGCCCTTCAGACCTGAGGAGAAGCCACACTAGACCCGACCTGCCGGTGGGTGGCAGATTATCTTTCTTCAGCCAGCAATGGAAGGACATAACATCCAGTTCATGGGCCATTAGCGTAGTAACATCCGGCCTAAAATTAAGATTCGTCCGGGTTCCTCCGGACACCTACCTATTGACTTCTCTAAACTCTAGATCTCAACAAGAGGTTCTGGAATCCGAGATAGGAGGGCTGATATTTAAAGGGGTCTTAGTGGAGGTTCCGAAACACCATAGAGGGAAGGGATTCTATTCCCCTTTATTCTTGGTAGCTAAACCAGATGGGTCATATAGAACCATAATAAATCTTAAAAGATTGGGTGTCTTTTTAGAGAATCAGACCTTTAAAATGGAGTCCATCAAGTCAACCATAAACTTTTGTTTCCCAGATGTTTTATGGCGGTTCTCGACCTCAAAGACGCATACTATCATCTGCCAATCTCTGTCGAACATCAAAAATATCTCCGCGTGGCAGTCACGTTGGAAGGTCAAGTGCGTCACCTCCAGTATGCAGCAATGCCCTTCGGGTTGTCGGTGGCTCCCAGAATCTTCACCAAGTTGATGGCAGAGGTGATGTCGTATTTGAGATTAAAAGACACCCTTATAGTCCCATACCTAGATGACCTACTGATAATAGGGAATTCAGCCTTACAATGTCAGCAGCGTCTAAATAATACAATTTCATCATTACAGGGATTGGGATGGCTAGTTAATTGGGAAAAATCTAGACTACATCCGATAACCTGTCAAATATTTCTAGGCCTTCTACTCGACTCTGTAAATCAGAGGTGTTTTCTCCTGTATTCCAGCAGTCCCATGGGCCCAATTCCATACTAGGCTATTACAAGACACTATATTACGCGAACAAATCAGGTTACAGGGTGACTTGGAGGGCCCACTGTCCTTATCAACAGATCTTCTACAATATATTGTCTTGGTGGCTGAACTTAGACCATCTATCAGAGGGAGTCCCTTGGGAAATTAAACCTTCCAGAACGGTTTATACGGATGCTAGTCCTAGGTGATGGGGTATGCACCTTGGAGAGCAGGTAGTCCAGGGACAGTGGTCGATGAATGAAATAACCAATTCATCAAATATAAGGGAATTGAAAGCCATTTACCATGCCGTGCGTAAATTTCTTCCGCAGTTGCAAGGAACCCATACAAGAATCCTGTCAGACAACATGACATCCGTTACATATAAATCGTCAAGGAGGAACGAGATCGGGGACTCTCGTGAATAGCGCACAAAATAATTACAATGGCAGAAAGACATCTTTCCTTATCAGCCCTACATATCAGAGGAGTGGACAATTCAAAGGCAGACTTTCTCAGTCGACAAACACTCCACCAAGGAGACTGGGTTCTGAATCATCGGATTTTCAAGATGATAACAGACTTATGCGGAATTCCGGAGATAGATTTTTTCACAACAAGAAGCAACAGGCAGGTCGAAAAGTTCGCTTCTCTATCTCTGATGGACATTCCAGACATGCTTGATTCCCTTCAGGCTCCATGGACCTTTCAGTGGGCATATGCCTTCCCTCCAATGATATTCCTACCAATAGTCATCAGGAAAATAAGGGAGGAGAGGGCAAACGTTATTCTGATAGCCCCATTTTGGCCCAAGAGGCCATGGTTCTCCTGGCTCAGAGCCATGTCTATCTCAGACCCATTGATTCTCCCAGAGAGCCGAGATCTATCTCAGGGACCCTTCTACCACCCCCAGGTCAAGGGCTTATGATTGACAGCCTGGAATTTGAAAGGCAATTACTGAGAGTGAGAGGTTTCTCAGAGAACCTGATTGATACCCTATTGAGAAGTAGGAAAGAGACCACCACAAGAATTTACGTAAGGGTGTGGAGAAAATTTTTTTACTTCTATCCAGTAAATCTTTCTGATAAGGTACCCATTCCGGCTATTTTAGAATTCCTACAGAAAGGACGGGAATTAGGTCTCTCAGTCAACACCTTGAAAGTGCAGATTTCAGCTCTGGGGGCCTTATATGGCTACAATGTGGCAGGAGATAAATGGGTAGGCTGTTTTATTTCAGCATGTTAGAGTGAAGAGCCAGTACGTATTCCCCAAATGCCATCATGGGATCTCAATTTGGTGTTAAATGCTTTAACACAAGCCCCATTTGAGCCACTACACTCAGCCCAAATGAAATGTTTCCCTCAAGACAGCCCTATTGGTGGCCCTAGTGTCAGCAAGAAGAGTAAGCAATATTCAAGCTTTATCAATCGATTCCCCCTTTCTATCAATACTTCAAGATAGAATAGTCCTAGAAACAGATCCATCTTACCAAAAGTTTCCACTAGTTTCCATAGGTCGCAAGAAATTCTTCTTCCCTCCTTCGATAATAACCCCACGACTCGGGAGGAAGAGAGATTTCACACACTTGATGTGAAAAGAGCCATACTGACATATACCTAGATAGGACAAAGCCTTGGAGGAAGAGCAGGGTTATTTTTATCTTCTTTCAGGGTTACAAAAAGGGGTCTGTGATTACGAAGGGGATGCTATCCTGGTGAATTAGGGACGCATTTGGTCTGGCATATTATTCTAAGGGGGAGAATCCGCCTCAAGGCGTGACAGAACATTCTACAAGAGCTATGGCATCATCCTATGCTGAAAGAGCAGAAGTTCCCATTGAATTATTATGTAAGACTGCAACCTGGTCTTCGCCTTCCACCTTCTATAACCACTATAGGTTAGATTTATCTGTTACTGTATCCCTCAGTATCCGTGAATGAATGCCATCTGGGACGGGAGATTTGTCAATGTTTTATTTGCTCAGATTAAAGCGTCCTTCTTTTAGTGCTAAACTAGTTATATCAGGTGGTGAATTTTGATTTTTGCCTGGTTGGAAGATCACTGGAACAAACAGGTCATTGGTGAACATGGATGAAAAGTGCTTGTTTAATATATCAGGCTTTTCTTTGTCCTCTATACTTATCTTGTTATCTTCTTTTAAGAGGCCGATACCATCTGGTTTTTTTTTTTGGCGTTGATGTATTTGTACATTTTTGGGGGGGGATTAATTTTGATGTTGATGGCAATTTGTTTCTCTGTAGATAACTTTGCTAGCTTAATTTATTTTTTACATTTCTTATTGAGATCTTTATACTTCTGAAATGCTATCTCACTAATGTCGGCCTTCAGGATTTTGAATGCCCTTGTTTTTGTCTTATTAAACTTTGTACTGCCTTATTTATCCATAATGGTTTCTTTCTGCTTCCCAAATGACCTGTAGATCTGAAATTGTATTTGGTCTATTTGACAGAACCAGATCCAGTAGATTACCTCCCCTGGTTGGTTCATCTACCAGCAAAGAGAGGTAATTGTCCTGAACTGTAGATAAGAACTTGAATCTTTTAGCACAACCAGAAGATTCTATGTCCCATTGAATGTCTAGATAGTTAAAATCACCCATAATAAGGATCCTATTATTGTTTGCTGCATTTTTAACTTGTTGCAGCATTTCATCCTCTACCTGTTCAGCTATATTAGGAGGCTTGTAGCAAACTCAAATTAGCAGCTTTCCATTATTGTCATCCCCATGTACATTAACCCATACTGACTCTATATTATCATAGCTTCCCCCAATGTCATCATTGAGCAGTGGTTTTAAGTTGGATTTTACAAAACTACACACCCCTTCACCTTTTTTGTTTTTTTATGTATATTTGTCACCCAGTCATGGCTTTCATCTGTAACCAACATAAGATTCTTTAGTTCATTCATTTTGTTTGAGACTATTTGCATTTGCCAGCAGACATTTAATACTATTAGCACATTTGTTACTCCTACTCAGCTACCTACTTTCCTTGCATATCCCAGCCCTCCCTAAATCCTCATTGACCCCTACTTTCTCACTCTGTCTACATCTACTCTATCTATCCCCTTAACCACCCTCCCTCCCACCAGATCCTAGTTTAAAAGATCCTTCATTCATCTGATTTTTTTCCCCAAGCACAGCTGTACCCTCCCCATTGAGGTGCAGCCTGTCCCTACCATAGAGCTTGTAACCGACAGAGAAGTCGGCCCAGTTGTCCATGAACCCAAACCCTTCCTTCATGTAACAATTTCTAAGCCACTTATTTATCTTTCTAAGCTCTCGCTGTCTTTCTAGTGATGGTCGTGGCACCTGCAGTATTTCCGAAAACACCACCTTGGAGGTCCTGGCCTTCAGCTTCTCTCCTAGTTCCCTGTAATCATTTTAAGGACCTTCCACCTCCCTCTAACTTTGTCATTGGTACCGAGGTGTACCATGATCGCTGGGTTTTTCCTAGCCCCACCGAGCAATCTGTTTATCCAATCCGCAATATGTCGAACCTGAGCACCCGGCAGACAACACACTTGCATTCACAGTCTCGATGGCAGATGACCCTGTCTGTCCGCCTAGTTATAAAGCCCCCTACCACCAACATCTGTCTTGCCTTTGCTCAACTCCTATCTCCCTCCTTCCTACAGCAGTCGTTTTCCTGGATGCTAGGAATAACATCCCGCTGTACTGATCCCAGTCCTAGACCTGCATTCCTAATATCAGACAAACAGGCATATATACTAGGTTACTAGGTTGTGCCAGATCAGTACTGGGCTCCCTGGCACTTTTCCCCTTCTAACTTTTATGCAGCTATTTACTTCTGGATCCTGATCTTCCTCACCACCACCCTCCCCCATATCACTGACCCCATCCAGCACAGGCTCAGTGAGCTCTAAACTCTCTAGGTTTGCCATGCTCCTGAATGTTGCAAGCTGCACATTTAGATCCATTATTTGGGCTTCCATGCATGTAACATGCTGACATACAGCGCTGATACACCTAGAGGTAAGTTAATAAGTTCATCGGGAACCTTTTGGTAGTGGCCAAATCACTGACAGATTTGACCAGGAAAGGGACAGAGTTTCCTAAATGGTCCAGTCCTGCCAGTGAGACATTTGCTACCTTAAAGGGAATCTGTCACCCCATTTTTGCCCTATGAGA
>VIAB01010835.1:5511-15811 GCA_009801035.1 Oophaga pumilio | reverse complement strand
GGGGGAAAGGAGCAAAAGGGTTAAAGCAAAGACATGCAAAATAATTCTGGAAAACCAGGTACAGATAATACCAGCGTTTCAAGTGCCATAACAATCTGGTGCACAGTGTCCTAACAGCCTGGTGTAGAGTTCTCTAACAGCATACCCTAACAGCCTGGTATACATTGCCCTAACAGCCTGATGCAGAGTGCCCTAAGAACCTGGTGCAGAGTGCCATAAAAGCCTGGTATAGAGTTTCCTAGCAGCCTGGTGCAGAGTACCCTAACAGCCTGGTGTAGAGTGGTCTAACAGCCTTGTGCACAGTATAATAACAGTCTAATCTAGAGTGCCATAACAGCCTGGTGCATTATGCACTAACAGCCTGGTGCAGCATGCCCTAACATCCTGGTGCACAGTGCCCTAACAGCCTGGTGTAGAGTGCTCTAACAGCCTGGTGCAGCATACCCTAACATCCTGGTGCACAGTGCCATAACAGCCTGGGTTTAGAGTGCTCTAACAGACTTGTGCACAGTGCCCTAACAGCCTGATGCAGATTGCCATAACAGCCGGGTGCATTATGCCCTAACAGCCTGTTGCAGTGTGAGGGGAGCCAGGGCCATAGTCATGGCTGGGAGTATATGCTTTTGCGCATCCTGGCATCCCATCACATAAAAATACTGTCCTCTCTGCAGCATACCTTCTGCTTCACCTTCTGCACCATCAGGGTCCCATCGGGGTCGCTGAAGTTCTGCTGTGTTCGCTGTTGCGTATAATTAGACAGTCCAGTTCAAACTCAAAATGTAAAACTTTACTTTCTTCGTTTCGCAGCACATCCTTACCAGTAACAACATCAGCATAGGGTTCCATACAGTCCACATTCTCTACTTTCCAGCACTCCTTTTTACGTCCTTCAGTACATTACGGGGTCATACCGCCTCTTGTGGTAACGCAGCGTCCTCCTTGCCCAGACTCACTACGGTTGGGGGTTCCCTTGTCCGTTTCGCCCCAGATCTGAGGGCATCGGCCCATCAATGATCTGCCACATGATGAGCAACCTGCGTCCCGTACTGCTTAGGACCACTTCTCAAGCTTCTGCTCCAAACTGCTGTCGCACTGCTGCTTCAGCTGCACTTCTGTCCATCCGGACTCTGGATGGCTGAGTAGCTTACTTATCGTTATGGAGCTAACCACCCCACATGGGCACTAGGCCCCTACTACCTACAAACAGTAAGACACTTTCCTTTTAACACGGTTAGCTCCTCCTAAATAACTATTTACAATAACGTGCCCCATCTAGTGTCCGATTTGGCATACTACGCTTACCCTATCTCTACTTACATGTACACATAGTAGAAAGACATGAACATATATATATATATATATATACACACATTGCTCTACAAACGTACAGCATAAAGGTAGTAAACACTATATAC
This sequence comes from Oophaga pumilio, assembly GCA_009801035.1. Lineage (NCBI taxonomy): Eukaryota > Metazoa > Chordata > Amphibia > Anura > Dendrobatidae > Oophaga > Oophaga pumilio. The sequence continues at coordinate 14,396 of VIAB01010835.1, read as the reverse complement.
ATATAGTAGCAAAACCTAACTCTCTACATTAAGGGGTAGGGGCGTGTATCAGTCTCTGTACCCCCTTACAGCAGTAAGCCCTAACATCCTGGTGCAGAGTACCATAACAGCCTCGTGTAGAGTGCCATAACAGTCTGGTGCACAGTGCCCTAACAGCCTGATGTAGAGTGCTCTAACAGCCTGGTGCAGCATATCCTAACAACCTGATGCAGAGTGCCTTAACAGCCTGGTGCAGAATATCCGTAATACAGCCTTGTGAAGAGTATCCATAATACAGGCTGCTGCAGAGTACCCGTAATACAGCCTGGTGCACAGTGACCTAATACAGCCTGATGCAGAGTATCCGTAATACAGTGAATCACTAGTCTCATGAACAGTTTTAGTTTCACTCAAGTCAAGTTCTTGCTTTTTGCCATCTTGTTCTGCTTCTTGTTGTCTCATAGGAGTATCATCTGATGGAAATGAGTGTTCCTTCTGATCACATACATGTCTTTCACAGTCCCCAACATGATAGCTTCTTTCCATGCATTCATTGATAGATTCAGACTGTTTTTTGGTCATCTGTGGACAAAAATGCACAAAAAAAGGCAAAATTAAATGATTTAATGACCATTCGCAGTTTCACTTTACCATCCGTGTGTATGCGGTAGTCGTGGGAGAGGGCCTCATCTTCCAATCTTTTTCTAATCCAATTAAATTCACACTTTCTTGTCTTCATATTATCTATCCGAGTCTAAGAATGCAGTTAACGTTTGAAATGTGCCCGGTGTTTTTCTCACAAGCCTTAAAGCCTTATACCCAACTCACACCTGTGCTAAGGTTGTATGCAGTGCTTGCCATGTTTTAAAAGAAACAATAAAACTTTTATGGATTTTATGGACTGAAACTAGATCCTTACCTTTCTTCACAGCTTGCAATGACCCCGCTGCCACCTCACCACTACCAGAGCTGCGGCCTCACCAACACCGGAGCTGCTGCAGCCCCTGAACCTACTGCCTCATTCCCCATTATCCTGTAGATTGTGAGGCTGCAAGGGTAGGGTCTTTTATCCTCTGTACCTGTCTGTCACTATTAGTTTGTTCATTGTAATTTCTATTTATGTTTTATATGTAACCCCTCCTCATGTACAGCAGCACCATGGGATCAAAGGTGCTCTAAAAGTAAATAATAATAATAATAATAATCCCCCACATGATCTTCCACCTAGACCTCACCCCTGCACTTCTTGCCGGTCTGCACAAAGCAGAAAGCAGCAGCAGGTGGCACCTGTGTTTCGTCATCATCATCAGAGATGTGCTGCGGTGGTCTGCTGACCATTTACACTACCCGTCTCACCTACTCATCCTCAAACAGCACAAATGGCTGGGCATCATTGCACTCAATCTCTTCCACTTCTTCAGCAGGGCCAGGTGGATTGCCCACGGAATCACAGCCAGCAGAGTCATCAAAAATTAGAAGTGACTGCTGCATGACTTGGGGCTCAGACAGCGTGCCTGATTTGCAAGGGGATGAGGTGGAAGAAGAAGTCCATGGGCCATAGGTGCAAACTCTGCACTTTCAGCAGGGGACCAGGTGGAAGACAAAGCGAAGGAACTGGACTGGAGGAACTCTCAGCCTACAAATCTATAACCATCTCTACTTGTTCTGGCCTCACCATTCATCCAAAGGTACTTGGGCCTACAAAATTACACTGAACCTCCTGTCGCCTGCGTGCACCAGAGAAAGGTGTTTCATTTGGGCTCATAGCAGGTGCAGATCGACCATGTCCTCTCTCTCCCTGCAGCAGCTATACTATCACCATTAACAACACGGCCACATCCCCTATTTCATCATCTCATTTTTTGAACCCCTAAAAAGTGTAGAGTATTACATGGACTGTTTAACAGAGAGGGAGTGGCCAGCAGGTGTTTACACTGCCTGTATGCAGAGTGTCCCCATAGAGCCTGTTTTGAGCGTACCCCAAAATAATAAAATAAAAAAAAACTCACAAAAACAGTGTTGGCTTCCACCTACACTGCCACGTCCTCCTCCATCTCCTCCTCCACGTGGACCTCCGCCTTCTGGTTCAAGATTATTATTTTCTTTTTTTATTCTATTTTATTTTAGATAATTTTCCTCATTTGTTTGCTGGGCAATTGTCCTTCTCTTACCCCCATTTTGTTTCCTATTGCAGTCCACTAGCCCTTACTACGACCTTTTTACAACACCATTGATTTCTATTGGATTCTTGTTCAATTTCTGATGCCCAAACCAAATTTTGGACTACAGTTTGACAGAATCTGACGAACCCAAATATCCATGGGTCTGTTCATCCGTATTTTCTAGTTATCCTCTCTTTTAGCCTCACTTGTGCAGTGTTTCATTTTTTTAACATGTCTAAATTTTATCATTCAATAAGTGATCTATTCTTCAAGGGCTTTGGTAGGGTCTTAAGTACCCATATGACTTCCCCACCACTTAAAACATGATCTATACATACAGTCATGGCCAAAAGTGTTGGCACCCTTGAAATTGTTCTAGAAAATTAAGTATTTCTTCCAGAAAATTATTGCAATTACAGGTTGTTTTATACACATGTTTCTCTCCTTTGTGTGTATTGGAACAACGCAAAAAATCTGAGAAAAAAGGCAAATTGTACAGAATTTCACACTAAACCCCAAAAAAGGGCCAGACCAAATTTTTGGCACCCTCCATCTAATATTTCGTTTGTACATAAATAACTGCAATCAATTGCTTCCTATAACCATCAACAAGCTTCTTACACCTCTCAACTAGAATTTTGGATCACTGTTCTTTTGCAAACTGCTCCAGGTCTCTCATATTTGAAAGGTGCCTTCTCCCAACAGCAGCTTTAAGATTTCACCACAGGTGTTTAATGGGATTCAGATGTGGACCCATTTCTGGCCACTACAGAACTCTCCAGCGCTTTGTTTTAATCCATTTCTGGGTGCTTCTTGAAGTATGTTTGGGGTCGTTGTCCTTCTGTAAGACCTATTGTGGCCATGACTGTATATAATTACAGTATACCACTGTTGCTAAACCTAAAATACAGATGAATATCGCAAAAATTACTACTATACAAGCCCAAAATAATACTGCTACACAATATCCACTGCATAGTGAGTACATAATATTATAATATGATCATTACCTCTACATAACACACACTGTACAAAGACCAATAATACCACCATATACTGTACCTACCACTATATAATGGCTGAAATGCACTGAGCTTAAAATAAAAAAATAAAAAAAGCTATTAAAAAGACTAATATCACCACCAAACGGACCATATAGTTTTAGGTATCAGTCCTGCAAACCATCTTATAGAGATTACATTACCAATATAAACAATATAGTGACTTACAGCTGACGTTCTTTCTGATTTTTCTTTCACTGTTCTCGTTTTTTCCATCTGGCCCAGACCGACATGACAATTTTTTCCAGCCACGACTCTATACCAAAGACACATTTGACTTTTTAACAGTCTATTTAGCCTACAACTGTTTGGTTTTATTGGTGTCTCATTTAATAAAGACTATGATGCATTTAAGGTGATAACACAACTGCATAAATGCATAGAAATGACTCAATCGAACAGACTTCCAAAATGAGAGAAGTTTGTCATTTTATAGAGCAGGTAAGACATGAAGGTTTTTTTTAGTAGGCTAATGCTACGTGCACCATGACATTAGACGGTCGGTTCCACTCTCTGACAGTGTCTCAAGGACAGGTCGGCAAATTCGAGTTGATTGCAGTACTTGTTTCACATGCTGTAAATTATTTAGATGTTCCTTTTCAAGTGCAATACAGGGTCACACGTAGACAAAAGAAATACTACATTACCGAAAACTATATCATATTTCTGTTATTAATATATTTTTGCCATTAAGACTCTTTTCTGAGCATTTTTCAATCAGCACTTTATTACACTGATATTAACCTAAGAATCACAGAGCTGCAGTGTACCCGCAGTAGATGCCAATTTACTGTAGACATCAGGAATGAAAGAAAAAAAGGGAAAATCTATGTAATGGTAATGAAAAAGCATATCTGATTGTGTAGCTGGGAGGAAGAGAGAACACATATTGTTTCATAGAGCAGTGAGGCTTGTAATGCTTCATCACAGCAAGAGACCCCACCTCCTTTTCTGGAGCCTGCAGTAAATGGAAGTCCTATGTGTCTTTTCTTCTCTGTTCATATGGCCGACCAGAATCCCTATTTACTACCAACCCTCCGTCCATGAGAAATGCCTTTCTCTATGTAATCAGGATGCACTGAGATTGCACATCAGACAATTCCAGCTGTCTTGTAGCATTAGAGACCGGTTTCGAGGCGAATGACAATCTCACTTCACTCATCCTCACTTGAACATTTGCCGGCTTGCAGGGACATGCAATGTAAGTTTTCGGTCTGCCTGAAATCTGTAGATGGCAGCTCTTCTGCACATCACCTTTCTGAAACTCAGGGGACGTTCAGCAGGTAAATATAAAAATATCTGCACATGTACGTATATTCATAAAAGAATTCTGTCAATTATTTAGCACCATCGCACTGCAGCGAAATGCAGATGTTGCTTCCAATGCCTAAAGTCCTAATTACAATATATGCTTTTTTATATATATTTTGCCTTACCTTATTTTTATACAGCACTAGAAGCACCCAATATAAATGGGTAATGGATGGCAAGATAACATTTCCTATTCGTCCATTGCATGTGTTTGTCAAGTTAAACAAGTGATGGACGGGCATATTTTCATGTTGCACATGTATTTTCTCACAGACTTGAATTCTCGGAACCAACAGCAGTTACTTCAGTAGCTGGTGTTGACAACACGTAAAAGCAAAGAAGAAATCACAAACGCTTTATGCAACATATCATCGATAACCATCCAGACATGGCTACTGCTTTGCTAGCTGGAGAAAAACTGAAAGAATTGATCCTGCCGGGGCAGCAAGATGATAAAGCTGGATCTTTAGCAGCTCTCATGGTCCAGCTGAAATTGGAACTGCCCTTTGACCGAGTGGTTACCATTGGCACAGTTCTTATCCCCATACTCCTTGTAACCTTGGTCTTCACAAAAAACTTTGCTGGTAAGTCAGATGTGATGTCACCGATGCAGACTGTTCGGTCTTACATGACAATTCTAAATCCTTGATATTTTAATAAGTCTATTTTTATAAAACACAATATCTTGTTTAGCTATGTCAATCCAATATAGTAGTCCATCTCGTAAGTTAGAAAAAAAATCCACCATACTCCATTTGTCATTTTCCATTAATTCTCCATTTTGTGATTGAGACTAGATGAATTTCTTGCTGTATGTGTGGATGGGACAGTAACAGAAATGTGGTTGTGATTATTATTCCTGGGATATGAAGGATTTAGAATAACTGAATTGTTTAATGTGATTAGATTATAATTATAGTTGGACATTCTTAGAGGTGAATTGATCCAAAGATGCAGCAGCTTTGTAAACCTTCTAGGCCAGGGGTGGGCAATTAATTTTCCTAAGGGACCACAAAAGACTATTAGACTGCTACTGCTGTGGAGGGCCAAAACAACCGACAGCACTTAATTCTTTTGCTGGACCCGTGGAAGCAGGTGTTGTTCACTGCATGCCTGCACGTACCTAGCCCGCTTTAACCTTGTCCATATCTTTGATGGTTTAATAAAGGACTGTGGTTTTTCAAAACGATTCCGTTGAGTGCTGCATTTTTCTCCTTTTGGACTTAATTCTTCTGATTATTATTGTTTTATTATTTATTATTGTACACCTGAATAGAAGTATTCCCCACACTTTTCCCCACAATTAAAAAATTTACCCTACAATATGTCCCCTGAATAAAAAGTGTCCCAAAAGACCCTGAATAAAACTATGAACACACAACTGTCCAAAAGGACAAAATAATGCACTCTTCTTCAACCATATGCACTAGAATTATTAAAACATCTCTTTTATGAAGTGGTATTTTAATTATATTTTATTAATGTGTTTAGTGTTGGGTATAAAGTGAGGGACTTTAGCCCTAATGTGTGGAATTTCCATTATTGCTGTCTAATTGAGCGCACTAATCCTCAACACTCCTATTACTGTAATGGTTATGTTACTGGTAAGGGACATGACTGTAGGGGGTGCAGGGTTTGCAGACGAACTTATGTGATGGAGCCTAGTGGCCCCAAAAAATATCTATGATCTTATGAGAAGACCAATACTATTAAAGTCCTGTGAGAGTTGTTGGGGCCTTGTTTGAGATGTTGCATTGAAGCCCACAAGCTTCAAGTTATGCTACTGTTGATGGTGTATATGCAGTACACACCACCTTACTTGTGCAAGGGACAATCATTACAATTGTTAAAAACACAAATACAAGCAGAGGCGTAACTAAGCTTTCTGGCACCCGTGGCAAGAATTCAATTTGGAGCCCCCTTCCCCCCAAGCAAATATACAATTTGCACACTTGGTCATGTTCCGACAAGCTGCTCTCCCTAATGCTCTCAATGTTCATTGAAAAAATGAGAGAACCAGGGAGAGAAGCTTGTTGTCACAGGACTATAAGTATGAAAATCGCATATGAGTGAAGTGTCCATGTGATGACTGCTGGAACCTGCAGAGCTGAAAGCTGACAGTGAGCTGAATCCTGACATTGCAGGCCTCTGAATTCTCACAACGAATGCACTGCACACTTTTAGGGTTCTCCCTTACCGGTGGCAAGAGTACACGGTCATGTCAGCACAAGCATGTGATTTATATACTTCTGGCCACATTCCGACTAGACGTGCCCGGCCTCGCTCCGTTCATTTTCATTGAGTGAGGCCACACATGTCTAGTGAGCATGTGACCGCATGTAAGTAAATCGCCAGCATGAAAGAATCCTAACAGCATGCAGTGAGCACTGTGAGAATTCAGAAGTCTACAATCACATAGAATGACTGCAGACTAATTACAAACCTGGACAACCCCTTTAATGCTCCTAACATAAATAAAAACACGAAAATTAGTCAGTATCACAAATAGCATTTACATCCAGGTACCTTATAGATAACATCATCTCTGGAGTCATTTTCCTTCTTTTCTTCATCTTGTCCAGACCCCATAATAAGTTTTTCATCCACAGCCCGCCTCAGCAGACTTCCATCTTCTCTGGTTTTCTGCAGCAAATCTCCACATAATGCCCTTAAAGATAGCAGTGTCATTATAATGCTCCTGAATAAAAATATCTGCCCTTTGCTGATCCCCTGAATAAATAATTGCCCCTCACTATATTCCCTGCACAAAATATGACCCCCACACTGTCCCTCTTATGGTACATGCTCTTCACAATGACCTCTCCTTTCCATACTGGGACCCATATTCATAGAATTATAGAATCATAGTATGTTAGAGTTGAAAGGGACCTCCTGGGTCATCTGGGCCTACCCCCTGCTCAAAGCAGGATTCACAAAATCATCCCAGACAGATGTCTGTACAGCCTCTGCTTGAATACTTCCATTGAAGGAGGACTCACCACCTCTCGTGGCAGCCTGTTCCACTCATTGATCACCCTAACTATCAAAAAGTTTTTTCTAATATCTAATTTGTGTCTCCTCCCATTCAGTTTCATCCCATTGCTTCTGGTCTTTCCTTGTGCAAATGAGAATAAAGATGATCCTTCTACAATGTGACAGCCCTTGAGAAATTTGTAGACAGCTATTAAGTATTCTCTCAGTCTTTTTTTTGCAAGCTAAACATTCCCAAATCCTGTAATCGTTCCTCATAGGACATGGTTTGCAGACCGGTCACCATTCTGATTGCTCTTCTCTGAACTTTCTCCAGTTTGTTGATGTCTTTTTTTAAAATGTGGTGCCCAAAACTGGACACAGTATTCCAGATGAGGTCTGACCAAAGAGGAGTAGAGGGCAATAATGACTTCACGTGATCTAGACTGTATGCTTCTGTTAATACATCTCAGAATTGTATTTGCCTTTTTTTGTTGCTGCATCACACTGTTGACTCATGTTCAGTCTGTGATCTATTAGTATACCCAAGTCTTTTTCACATGTGCTGTTGCTTAGCCCTATTCCTCCCATTCTGTATATGCTTTTTTCATTTTTATTGCCCAGATGTAGTACTTTGCTTTTTTCCCTGTTAAAAACCATTCTGTTAGTTGCTGCCCACTGCTCCAGTTTATTTATATCTTTTTGAATGCTCTCTCTCTCTCTTCTCTAGAATTAGCTATCCCTCCTAGCTTTGTGTCATCAGCAAATTTAATCAGTTAACCCTCAATTCCTTCATCTAAATCATTGATAAAGATGTTGAACTATACGAGGCCCAGGACAGAGCCATGTGGTACCCCACTTGAGACATTCTTCCAACTGGATGTGCAGCCATTTATAACCACTCTTTCCCTCGGTCCACCTTCTTCCCTTTTTTGAAGATAGGAACAATATTTGCTTTTCTCCAGTCTTCTGGGTCTTCTCCTGTTCTGCAAGAATTTTCAAAGATTAGGAAGAGTGGTTCAAAAATTTCTTCTGCTATCTCCTTCAGTACTCTGGGGTGTAATTCATCTGGACCTGGAGACTTGAATTCATTTATGTTAGCTAAGTGTTTCCTCACTATCTTTCTGTTTATAGATATCCTGGATTCTCCTATTTCTTTAATAGGACAGTGAAGATCAGTTGATGTTACATTTCCTTTCTGAGAGAAAACAAATGCTAAATAGGAATTTAAAAGTTTGGCATTCTCAACATCCTTTCTTACCATTTCATCATTTTCATCCTGTAAAAATCCTACAGCATCTTTGACATTTCCTTTACTTTTGACATATCCGCCAAATCCTTTTTTATTGCTTTTGATGCTCTTGCAAGTCTTAATTCATTGTCAGCTTTAGATAATCTGATT
>VIAB01010834.1:67154-78381 GCA_009801035.1 Oophaga pumilio | reverse complement strand
AAACCATTTAAATGAATAGGATGCTTAATGCTTGCATTTTTTTTTCGCGTTTTTGCCGCGGAAAAAAAACACTGCATGTGCACAAAAATTGCGGAAACCATTTAAATGAATAGGATGCTTAATGCTTGCATTTTTTTTCGCGTTTTTGCCGCGGAAAAAAAACGCGAAAATTCCTGACGTGTGCACTTAGCCTTATAGGACAGTTTTTCTTGTATCAGTTTAACTAGGTTACAGTGTGTTTTGCTAAGTATTTAGAAACGTACATTTTTATTTTTATGTGGAATCCCTTTAAATTGGGTTTTAAAAAAATGGAACCATGTCACATGATCTGAAGGACAAAAGCGCTGCTGCACTCACTGATCTCATAAAATGGAATTAAATTAGATTAAGCACTATAAAAGCCCAATGGTAAAAAGACATCTAATCATTTGATTAGATGCAATATAAGGAAAACAAAATACATTTTTGCAGACAGTTCTGTTTTGGCTAAATAAAATCTTTATTTCTTGCCAGCTTTAACTCACATTAATGGGAAAAGTTTGTAATAATAGTTCCACTGTCAAATAAATCAAAAGGAAAACATCTGGTTAATTGGATTTTCAATAATTTGAGATTTTAACTTGGCCAGTGGACATCATGACCAAGTTCACCAGAGACAGCAACTATACACATTATATGTTCTGCTATAAAGCAAGACAGCCTTCACAAGTATGCTTGTTTCATCAGCATGCCACATTAAGGTTGCAATGTCCATGCAAATAAATATACATAGATTAAAAGTGGTAAAATAGGGTAAAGAAAGTCATTCTCCAAGAAGATTTTATATGCTAGGGCTTCAAGAGGCACACTAGGATCTCATACATACATTATGCCAACAATTTACCCTATATCTTCAAAGGTTAAATCTGAAGTGCTGAAGAGGGCACCTATGGGGTTAACATTGGGACAAGGTTATTATGTTGTCTCAATACTGCTATGAATACAAAATATATAGCTTTAATCTACTGAACACTATTTAACTAGAACTGATCTAAACAGTAAAATCACCATACATCCTGACTAAGTACATATATTTCATCTATACCACCTAGAAATAAAAGTCTCAGCTGATAAGTCAGTAGCAATTACTCAGATAACCAAAACAATCTACGGTAAATTAACAACCCAAAAGGTATTTCAGTTTGGTTACTTTCCCCCCCTAAACCTGTGTAAATGTTACTGTAGAGTAGTGTCAGTGCTCCATCATACTCACCACTTTTCAGACTATCCAGATCACACGCGTTCTATAGCCAGCTTCAGCGAGAAAACTTGGATGATCATCCATATACAAATCAGCTAAAGAATTGCAACATGTCCATAAAAACTGGATGCTGAACGTATGGAATCACTTTATCTACACACCCATAGACTTGAATTGGGAAGTCTCATTCAATCTATGAAGGAAGCTTGTGCACGTTGTGATTTCTTTTTTCCCACACAGATTTGGTCACTGGGGGGGAAATCACCTCATTTGCACTGCCCCACTGAACATTTTTTTAAACACGCTCCATAAACTTACATTGTAATGTGTACTTATGGGTCATGCAGGGCGCAGTGTGATCTAGAGAGTCTGAATCGCTGTCACATGACTCAGAAGAGAAGCACAATGGCGCTGGCTACCGGCAAAGACCTCGATCGGCGAGTACACCAACACACGGACACTAACTCTTTTCTTCTACACCTGTGTTAATGAGAGTGTAGTAAAATCTGGTCAGTTCTTCATGAAGTTTGTGCACGTTCCCACCTGCTGACATAAGACACTTTAAATAGAAGATTGGATTGTGGTGATCTAGATCTGCATACGAGGTCCACTCCCTTCACTGAAGAGCCCAACAACTCATCACATCCCCAAAGATCACACCCCCCACAATTACAATAACAAGATAGGAAAATGTGCACAACTCCTACATTTCCCAAGAACAGGAGCTCGTCTCCCATATATAGGGCACTTTTTTCCCTTCATTTTGGAAATCCAGTCTTAGTAACATGACACTAAAAACAAACCTTACTGTAACAGGGTTCTCAAAAATTATTGGGAGTCTTGCAATCTGAGACTTAAAAGGGGGGAGAAAAAAAAAAAAAAAAAAAAAAAAAAAGGTGGTATACATGTTTGAGGTTGACCATATGCCAATTAAATTAATTGATTTTATATTTTGCCAGTATTTCCCTATGGGGTTCTTACAAAATGAACAGTAACCTCTCACCTTTCCCCAACAGGAACGCCCGAGACCAATGAGCGGTCAAACTCTTTTCAGCCAATCAGAAACATGGCTCAAACTCTGGAAATTCTCACCATGTATAACCTCCCACAGTTCACAAGCCTCAGTCTTTGTGGACTTAAAAAAATGGGAAGTTGTGGTTTTAATAATGAAATCCAAGTAAATATTTCCATCCTGGTGACTAGATGGCCCCTTGTATCTAAATATATGTCAGCACCCCTCCTGTACAAAGTTCTGCCCACATACGGTACCTATTTACATAGTCACAGTTATGAAAGAGGAGTAACTACCTGAACTAGAAGCATTGAACAAAAAGTCAGAAATGACTTGGTGGAATAAAAGCAGTAACTGCTCTATGTACAAAAGACATCCCCTCGCTATAGGAAGTCTATCTTAAAGGGGTTGTACTATGTCTGGGGTCAGCAACCTGCAGAAGGCCAACAGTTGGAAAGCTACGACTCCTGACATGCAGCTAGCCACAGGCTGAGAGTGCTAGTTAGTGGAGTGTCAGATTGCGGATCCCTCTACCAGGGGATATTCCAGCACTGCAGACAGGTTTCAGAACATTTCGTAATGGGATAGATAGAAATCCACACATGCTGTAGAAACAATCAGAATTGTGGAACGGATTTTCAGTCTCAAAACTATTAGCAAATCTGCTTTGTGTGAATTGACCTTTCCTGTGAGCTGCTTATGGGTTTAGCAGTTTCCTTGCTCCATGTCTTACATGGGGCACAAAGCTGAGTCTGGAACACATACGACTCCTTTAAAGAGTCACTAAACTTTTTCTCTTCTAAATAATTTCGGTTTGCATGGAAAGTTATAAAATTTTTCTAATCATTTTATTGTTGAATCTGTCTTCATTCCTGTTAATGAAACAAAAAAAAAGTCATCCAAGTGCTTTTTACACCCTTGCTTTTTCCCAGTCTATTTGACTGCCTACAGCTGCATCGATATCAGAATGTATTCGTTTGGAGTACAGCTGATGGCAGTGAAATGGGCAGGCTCTGTTGTGTTTGTTCTGAAAAACACAATTCTCCTGCAGCAGCTTCTCTCTAGTTAGTGAGACAGGTGCGGACCCCTCACTGCCAGCATCTGTACTCCAAATGAGTACATTCTGATATCCGTGTAGCTGAAAACAAGCAAATAATGGAGTAAAGCAGGGCTTACATGCAATAGATAATAAATACATTTCTTTGCATTTTTTTTGCAGGAATGAAGACAAATTCCCTAATAAAATTACTTCAAAAACTTCATAACTTTTTATAATTGACAAGATTATATATAGAAAAAAAGTTTAGCTATTGTTTAACCAATTGCCTAACATTACAATAAAGTGTTATATTTAAGTGAATCCAAGACTGAATAGTTGCAATGTAACATTTGGTGTGAAGACCATCACCATGCTAAGGCTTGGTCACACTGAGTGCAGGATGTGTGAACTAAGCTGGGTATTAACATCTCAGCAAGCTAGATGTGCACACATCAGTCAGGAACCAAACACAAGCAGACCATTTCTATAACAGCAGGAGATAAAACTTAGAAACCTCTGCAAATAGCTAGAATTTCAAAAAGAAGCAATTTTGTGAACAGCCACCTCTACACATGCATCTGCCCACCCCTGAAATGAAAATTGCATTTGCTCTGGAGTTTGTATTTTTTTTTTTTGCATTTCGGTAGTTATCGGGAAAGGTGGAGAAAAAACAAAAAACGAAAAAAAAAACAAAACAAAAACCGTTCTGTGGTATTGAAGATAGTAATGTCATATCATGGGACTACTGCATGGATTACAAAGCTGGAACACATTCTACAAGCATAAAACATAACATCTAATGATGCATGTGTTCCCTAAAGGGTATGCCACACTAAACAACATCGCTAACGGGATCGCTAAAAAACGTCACTATTTAGCGATCCCGTTAGCGATGTTGTAGTGTGCGGCATCTACCAGCGACATGGCCCCTGCTGAGATCCTGCTGTGATCTCGCTCGTCGCTGACATCGTTCCGGACCCTATTTTATCGTCGGCGCTCCCGCTGGGTAAGTATATATCGCTGAGTGTGGCACCTTTTTTAGCGGTACTTTTGTACCGCTAAAGTCGTTAAGGAGATCGCTAACCGCGATAGCGTCCTTAACGACATCGCTAAATGTGGCCCACACTAGCGATATTAAAACGATCCCGCTAGCGATCTCATTAGTATGCGACGCTAACGAGATCGTTAGCGGGATCGAGTAGTGTGGCAGTACCTTAAGTGTCAAAAGCACAAATGTATCCAATGGCCGGCACTGCAGTGTTGTCCACACGGTCTACGGTACCGGAGCAGTACGGTCACACTGCATTCACACAACTTATTGACCGCTTGGAGACCACTGCACTTCGCACTTTTCGCACAGTGGTAAATTGGTGTCTTTTTTGACTATAGAATTAAATAAAGCCAACTGACTGAGGAGTCTGGTTGACAGCCTAATATTTGCAGATCTCATCTAATCATGAAGATGACCAGGAAAGTCACTCAGTGAACATCCGTTTATACTAGCTGATCGCAGCTAAATGACCGCCAATTAGCTACTGGTTTGTCGGTAGCCTGTTTACACAGGCCGAGTGCGCTCCAGATGTGCACTTAATGTTCTGTATTGGATCATCCAGTGCACATAGTCTACCATTGTTCTCGGCAGCTCAGATCAGGTTGACACAGAACAATGTACTTGCCAGAACGATTTTTTTTTTCCGACAAAAGTTTTTTTGTTTTTTTTTTACACTATGAACAAGTGTATTTTTTGCTAGCAAGATGGTGTGAATTTACATGCTGGTAAAGAGTGAGGATAGTGTAAAATTTGAGGATGTCCGATAGTTCATCTCTCACTCCAGAATGCGGCAGATCATCATGGTAATCCATGTTACGCAACATAAGTAAAACCTCCAACTTCGCTGCCTTAACCACCTTCTAATAAATGTATTAATTGTTTTCTACCTTCTTCCATTAACTGAAATTAGCAAAAATTTACTAATTTTGGGAAATGTGGAAGTAATCAAAATCTAAAAGTGCACTGTTACAGTCTAGGCGCACCAAAGCTGCACAATATAGGGCACCCATTTTATTTTTATTTAAATGTATACAGGCAGAACCTAGCACATCCTGCACCATTATCATGGGTTGTACAATGTCTATATTCTGTCTAGACGCAGAATAAGGGGACAAAAAAAAAACAAGACATAAAAAAAGCAATCAAATTTTGTCTTAAGGATTACTCTTTATTTCCCATGACAGCCTAGCTTGTCTTCTACATTAATAAGTTTACAAGCTAGTTATATTCTGTGCCTAGAGTTATACTGTAACCATATTTCTGATGACAAGGAATGCTGCAAAAATACTCTAATTCAACAAAGTAAAATTCACAAAATAATCTGTATCCATTCTACAGTGTTTTACCAGTTATCTTTAACACAAAAGAAGGTATTGATGCTAATGGTGGCTATAGTCGTACGTCTTATAGCAATTTGTTGTTCATGCAACACTTGTGCTCAAAAGAGAAGGCACAGCATTTCCTACAATGAGCCACCTTATAAAGAGTTCTGCCGATTTCTAGAAATCTGTTGCTTTTAATTTAGTATGCATTACCTCGCATAGAGGCAGTCGGCCAATTAAAAGTCACTTGCATATGGTCAATGCAAGCCTTAAAAAATACTAAGTTATCTCCCTAAAGTGGCTCAAAATAGATTGTTCACGGCTGCCTACATCTATAGATAAAAAGACTCTAAAACAACGTAAGGGCTTAGGCATAGTAAAGGTGTTGAAACCATGAATCCATTTTACATCTAAATCACACCTCCTAGTAATCTGAATGTAGCAGTACAAATGCACCAAGTATCGTTTTCGAAGTGTCCATATCATTTTCATAGAAAACAAATGTTTGATAACTAACAGGATTGAACACGACACAGTGTCTACCACAACTGAAACATCTGTACAGGACTCAACAAAATGTATCTAAAAAATAAACTGCGGTTCGTTGCCACATGCAAATATAGTCATGAAAATGAAAGGATTGCGTGGATTTTTCTGTATGGCATCTCATAGTGGGGAGAAAAATTATAAAGGGAAAGTTTGACTTTTCATGCATGTCCTTTTTTGTACACAAATCAGCTTTGATGATATGGAACAGTTTGCATAACATCAAACATTTATCTGGTGCAGATGCACGGGGTTGCTTGCCTTCCTCAATTTTCTTTTTTTCTAAGCAACTTAAAATATACAAGCCATACAAGTTACAAACTAAAAGATAAAAAAAAAGAAAAAAAGAAAAAAAAAAAGCAAACAGGCTGCAGGAGTAAACCAAAATCTGCTGCTATAAGCGGTCTTTGTTTTCACGTCCAGTGTAAGGTAACACTTATGAACTTATTGTTTTCTAGGTTTTAGGATCAACCCTCTGAAGGCGATTCAAGCTTGCATGCGTTCACATACAGCACCACACCCATACTCTCGTACACACGCCACTCCTGGACTGAAAGTCTGCTTCATGAGTGAATTGCCTCACGTTAGTAAATGAGCCTGGCTCCGCAACACGGTGTCCAGACATTCATCCAATGCTGTCCATTCATACGGAGTGTCTTAGCAAGGCCTGGGCTTTTTCTCCTTGGACTTGTGTGG
The DNA here is from genome assembly GCA_009801035.1 of Oophaga pumilio. Lineage (NCBI taxonomy): Eukaryota > Metazoa > Chordata > Amphibia > Anura > Dendrobatidae > Oophaga > Oophaga pumilio. The sequence continues at coordinate 71,475 of VIAB01010834.1, read as the reverse complement.
GCATCCTACCCATAGGTTTTTCTTTTATGCTTACAAGGCTTGATGATGACAGCACTGCATTTCCTCATTTGCTCGGTTAGATCAATGATCGCTCTCAGGCACTGAAGATCTTTGACCTGTAGCCTTTTCCTCTGCACAACCTATATAAGCATTCGGTGTGAAGTTTTCATTACATTTGCCACTCATTCTCATTCGCACCCACTCGCCATCTTGACATCATTTGGTCTTTACTGTCATCCAAATGAAGTCCGCACATTTCTGTCTCCGATTTAATGCAGCAGCAGATCCCATGAGCCAAGCTTGATGGACCAAACCAGTTTTCAGTGCTGCACTGTACCTAACTTCCAACCATTCTTCCTAAAACTGGAACCCTTCTGCTGGTACATTGGCAGCTGAATTGAAGTTGAATGTTCCACCTTGTATTGTCTCAGGAACAAGGCTAGAATCTTCATCAATCTGGGGAGAGACAAACACCATCATAGTATGAACATGTGCATCTTTAGGAGGCATGTTTCAGTAATTTAACAACCATACAAATGTTTAGAAGATGGGTGAAGAGGACACCATCAGATAATGCACAGATCCTCTTACTGCCAGGATGGGAAATCTCGATAATTAGTGGCACACATTTATAAGCTGGTCATTTCTGGCATTGTAACTTGTAACAAGCACAAAGGACAGGACCCTTCGCAAGCTTGATGTAGAAGCTACAAAAGAAAGGTATTAACTTGAATAAACAGGTGCATGCCAACAATTATCAAGACTCATCAATTTCATCAGGTTTACATTATACAGAACTGGATCTTTGTTGACTTTTGTTGTGTTAATTTTCCTCCCAATCCAAAAAAACCCCCCAAACCTCTGCATTGGTGATGAGCGAACATGCTCTGAAAACGTCTTCTCTGAGCATCATTGGGCGAACTCGTATATTATTTTCGAGGCCCCGCAGCTGCATGATTTGCAGTTGTAAGGCTATGTTTCCACGTGCCGGATTCCCAGAGCTTTGGACGCAGAGTATACCAGCTCCGCCCAAAGCGCTGCCGGCTTTTGTACGCACGTTGATTCCGCATGTGTTCATTGAACACATGCGGAATCACCGAATCCTCTACATAGACACTAATTTATCTTGCAGACTGAACGAGACTCTCTACAAGATAAATAGATGTGCTTAGGTCTATAAAGACGTGCCGCATGTCTGGTTACGCAGGGCCGCCAGATGCAGCTCTGCACGCATAGTGGAGATGGGAATTCATAAAATCCACTCCACTATGCTGTAACATCTGGACGCTGTGGATTAAACGCTGCGTTCAATCCGCAGCAAATACTGAACGAATCCGGCACGTGGAAACATACCCTTAGCCTTTCCACGTGTTGAGGCTGTGTTACAACACATTTGCTCACCACTACTCTGCATGCCAATTGGCTTCCTAATAAATTCACACTGTGTAAAACAAGCTATTTAGTAGGGGGCTATTAAAACATCAGTTTTTAGTCAAGTGTTTCATCAGTATTTCTCGACCACTATATCAGGACTGGATTCTACTAAAAAGAAAACTAAAAAGCCTCAGACACCTTTGAGTCATGAATGATCTGTGATTTTCTCAGATAGAACACATACCCATTAAACTCTCTGGGGCTGTTCAAATGTCTAGTTTTTTGTGGACTGGTTTAAACACACACAAATTAATAAAATCAGGGTGACCTGTTTATTTATGATCAAAGACATGGATCGAAAATTACTCCAAGTCTACAGGTCTGTGAAAATCCATAGCAGCACATGGATCTCAGTGTACAATTTGTGTGCAGTCCATGATTAAAATTTCAATGAATAAGAAGCTTTTCAATTTTTTTGGCTTTCACATGTATAAATGCCCTCATTGGGAAGGAAAAAAAGTTCTAGAAGTATCACAAGTAACCATAGGGGGTCGAGAAAACTGTGTCATATAAAGTGGAGATCAATAAACTACACAATGGCTTCAGTCCCAATAATTTTTCATTCAGACATCCACTTTTATTTTTAAAGAAAAAAACCCCCAACATTTAATATACTTTAAATTTCTATTGATGTGCAGTTCGACTTGTGAATTAGTGTGGCTGCAGGTTTGAGCACGGCTGTTTATATCTTTAAATCACTTTATGCGATGTCTGAATAAGAACTCTGAGCTCATCTGGTCCCGGCTGTACTGAACTGGTAGAAACACTATCCTGCATTGGAATAAGACCCTCGTGACCAGTTTCGGTTCAGGAGGACTTGTCTCTGATGTGATCTTCATCAGGTCGAGACAAAAGGTACTGTCACACTAGGCGAGATCGCTAGTGATATCGCTTAAGCGACACCGATTTTATGACGCAGCAACGACATAGTCAGCGACGTCGCTGTGTGTGACATGTAGCAGCGATATGGCCCCTGCTGCGATGTCGCTGATCGTGCACAAACGTTCTGGGCCGTATTTTGATCGTTGGCGTCCCGCTGGTAAGCCTGAATCGCTGAGTTTGACACCCTTTATGAACGACGAGCGACCTCGTTGGCGACTCGTGTGTCAGCGGCGCAGGCGGGACTAGGTTTTCTTTAGTAACGCCCCTCAGCTCTGATTGCTGGCCACATCACCTCAGCTATAAATGAAAACGGAAAACTACGCCCCCATCCAGCTGGATCGCAGTAGCTGCAAAGCAAAAGGCTAGCAGGATGCAGTATGGAACGATGCTGGAAATTCGTATGAACCACTTGCACTCGAGAACAATGGAAAGGAGCGCTAATACGTCATCTTTTATGACGCGGTCGTCCAATCACAAAGCGAGAGCTGTGACAAACAATCATGACATACAGTGACCACCAATCTGTGCTGAGGGGTGTGGAAAAGGTTGCGCTCAATCACGCCTATCGAGGTCGGGATCTTTAACAATACATGCTGTGTGACACGTCCCAAAGACCGCCGAGGTCATTATACAGATCGCTGATGTGTCGTTTATGAGATCTTCCTGTTTGGAAGCTACTAGCGACCATATAGCGATGTACAAACGATCTCTGCCAGGTCGTGTCGTTGTCGTGATCGCTGGAGCGATCGCTTAGAAACTTATGGTATGGATAATCAATGTATCACTTACGAAATTATAGCTACTTACATCATCTGAGGAGAAAAACTGGTCAATTATTTCAAATGCCAGCTTGTAGATATCTTCATTTTCATGACTCTGCAACTGTTCAATTTTTTCCAGGCCTGTGAAGACGGATTCATTAAGTTATTGTATATTTGCTATAATTAAGCAATACATGCCATTGAGTTGCAATAGCAATCATAAGCAAGATAATGGGAAAGTGGTGCAGGGGGCTGCAGGGTAATAAAACCTCAACACTCCTGATAACAGTTTTGTTAATTTTTTTTTTTTTAAATCTGTAATGTAGTTTTATGAGAATACTTACAGATTACCATCTACTCGGCGCCACTCCACTCCTCTTCTGTGTCATGCGACTTCAAATCAAATATTCCAGATCACACAGGGCTTTGTGTTAGGCCTACAAGTCGCTATAACAATATAAGTCTATGGTGCCTCGCTCTGAGGCTGCATGCGCTTACTTTAATGGAAGCAACACCACCCCGCACAAGGATCCCTGTGTGAGCTGTCAAAAGGAGAAGAACGGAAACTAGGGCCAAAAGGAAAACCTACACAGCGCAGGGAACCAGGGATGACAGCAATTTAACCTACACAGCATTACATGCACTGCAAAAAGGTTAAAAGGAGTAACATGTGCCTGGAGAGCTTAAAGGGGTTGTCTACTGCTAGAACAATCCTTTCTTAAACTAAATGTTTGGCCCCGATAAAATAATAAACCTTATACTCCCCTCCCGTGCTGGCGCAGTTCCCGCGGTGTCTGCACTAGGCTCTCCCCGGGGCTGTGATGCGGTGTTGTGACGCGACACCAGCTCCCAATCAGCGCCGGCATCACTGTCTCTGCCTTTGGACAAACTGGAAGCCAGGTATGCAGCTCATCCACTTCATGTTCAGTTTGTCCAAAGGTGGAGACAGTGACGCCAGCAATGTTTGGGCGCCGGCATCACGCGTCATTCCACCGCATGACAGCCCCGGGATCGCGAGTGCCAACACCACTGGAATGGCGCAGGCACAGGAGACGAGTATAGGCTTTATTATTTAATCGGGGCCGAACATTTAGTTTACGAAGGAGTTGTCCTAGTAGTGGACAACCCTTTAATAATGACTTACACAAGCTGATACAGGTGCTTTTCACAAAATTAGAATATCAGAGTTAATTTCAGTTTTTCAATACAAAAAGTGAAACTCACATTATATAGAGTCATTACAC
>VIAB01010833.1:6487-20821 GCA_009801035.1 Oophaga pumilio | reverse complement strand
TCCGATACTTTTGGGTATCGGAAAGTATCGCTCAACTCTGGTCATAAACTTAGGCTTCCTGTCGCATTTTTGTTTTTATGAACAATGTTATTTACCGCAAAGAATAAAATACCTTACGCCTTCTATTTCTAATTCCTTAAGCACCATCATGGCACATGTTCTTAAATTTCATATAACAGAGGCTCATGATTCAAAAGACGGCAGATTAGCATATTTTAAGGCAAGCTGTTTTGTATCTGTGCTCCACTAAAAGCTATTTACTGTACCTAGAGCTGTGTGCTTTGTAACTTAATTTGCATGGAAACAAAGACTAAAGTAGATTTAGCATGAAGAAGAGAAGTTTAGCAATACTGAGATTATTGTCTGTTGGATATAAACCCCTTGCAAACAAACAGTCACAGTAGCAAAATCAGATTTGCTGATAAACTCCACAATTTTGAATTGCCTCAAATGTCTCCCAAGAGGTAGAGCGACATACGGAGATCTGAAGTCGTAATTAACTTATCTCACTGCTTTACACTCCAAATGTGTCTCTTGGAAAAGTACCTCAGTTTGTTAGACTAATATCTTTATAGAAGTAACGCTTTGTAAGGAAAGAAAATAAGAGTCATCATCATTGAGGTCTAACTGGAATTTAAAATGGTGATATCATGGCACTAACTTCCAGTATGGCACTAAAGAGCTTATTACATCAACATGATATCGGACTATTGGTCCCATTAGGTCATGTGAAAGTGGTCACTTTGGGGTCTTCAATGTTGATAAGAGCAAACAGCCATTGCTAAAAGTCCAACTTTTTCTCTAAAAAACTTGGCTACCAATGTTCTACATGGGCTCCCGATCTTTTTAAGATTTGTAACGATATACTATGACTTTCTCGCAGTGGCAGAAATATAGTATACATTTGTTCCTATGGAGATGAAGAAAATTAATAGACTAATATCCAGCAAGACTAATCTTTTTATTCCAAAAATAGGTAGTGGATGAAGTCAGTTGAAGACAATGATGTTGGGCATTATTGTAGATCAAACCAAAAACTATCTATGGTTGATTTCTGGCAGCAACTATCAGCTATTAAAGATGAAACTTAATTGCATTTTCTACATTTTGACCAAATTCCGTTTCAAAATATTAAGCATTTCTTTTAATTTTTCTAGCACCCTGTGGAAGTCGATCAACTGGATCTGAAGGAACTGTGTTATCACCGAACTATCCTAAAAACTACAGCGTGGGCCATAACTGCGTATTTTCTGTAGCTGTTCCTAAAGAGTTTGGTGAGTAAATTGCATGAAAAATCACTGTGATCTCTCTTCCTCTTCGATGTTAATGGGTCAACAACATAAGTAAGAATATAATTAAAGGAAATCGCACGGCTGTAATAGGTTCATATTTTAATTTAATATGGTATATTAAGGTTAGGTTCAGTAAAATCAGAAGGGATCTGAATGTTGCAGCTGTATTAAAAAACACATTAGATGGTCAAACCTACAGATTTTGATAGGACCAATCTAATGGGACCATGTGAAGGGAATCATGTACGGGGTCACTCAACTTTCTTTAAAAAGATGATGTTGGGGAAAGAAAAAATGGACATGTTAAAGTTTGTTCATTTTGTTCTACTGGAAGATAAGATATTGCCAGAAGTTTTGGTCCAGGAATACTCATCTTCCAATCATGAGAATACATGCACATTCAAACAAGCTAATCATGCATATGTAGAGAGGAGTAAGAAGAGAAAAAGAAGCTGTCAGTTAAACAACAATATGGCTTACTGCTAAGTTTTACGGTCAAATTACGATGGACAAATTGATTCCCAAAGTGAATAACTCTTCGTCTTTGAAGCTGATATAGTGGATGTAGGTTATTATATCAGAAAGATGTGTATCTTCGTACCGTGTTAGCCAGTAGATAGAAAAATATTTAGACTTGAGAGTCCTCAGTGGTTGATACCTTTTAATGGCTAACTGAAAAGATGGTAACAAATTGCAAGCTTTCGAGACTTCTCAGGTCTCTTCATCAGGCAAAGACTAAAACAAAAACTGAAGAATCACATATTTATATATACAACAGGACACAGGAATAGTGCAATAGGTAAGACAAGTGACGTGAAGCAGAACTGTCATTATGGCAGAGGGATGAACATAAATATTGGAACAGTTCATAGATAAGGAGAGAAAGTTTTATTGCCCTCTGATTGGGGTCTGGTATTGTGTTTTGATGCCCCTAGAAGGTCAGAGACGCAGATTCCTTAATTGATATAGAATGACATGAAGCCTTGGATACAAATTTGGCTTGTTAAGATCATATAATATTTTAAAAACCCATTGTTTTGCTGTCTAATAGAGATGAGTGAATGTGCTCGAATATGGTGTTATTCGAGCATGCTCGTGTGATAACCAAGTGTCTTCGGCGTGCTCGAAAAATATGTTCGAGTCCCCGCTGCTGCATTGCCTGTTTGTTAGGCAATCCCTGCATGTGTTGGGGTTTTCGAACAGCCGTGGGGACTCAAACATATTATTCGAACACACCAAAGTCACTCGGTTAGCACACGAGCATGCTGGAATTGCACCATATCCGAGTACGTTCGCTAATCACTATTGCCTACCCATTTAGACTTTGTATTCTCTGGATGCCTATGAAAAAATATTCAAGTATTACTATGTTTCCTACCCCAAAAAATAATAGTACATAGGTGGTCGTTGATGAAATGATCTTATTTCTCTCTATTAGAGATGATCAAAAAAGATTCACAGTACCCTGGTCCAGTGGCCACAGTGGTAGTCAATGCCTGCCTGATCAGAACCCTGTGAATGCCTATTGCTCCTTTTGATTAGTAGGGAACAACTATGACATTGGCAATGAATGAGAAGAGGCACAGGTTATTCCAGCAGGTAGGAGGCAGTTCTCACGGATATAGACTAGAAGCCACTGACTATCAATGTGTCTTCAGGATTAGGATACTGCAAATCTTTTTCATTATCTCAAATCTCCGTGCTTTATGGATGCTCTTTAAACTAATTGAAATAAAGACATACCACATACTGTATACAAGTTCACATTGTGTATAGGGTTTATGTTCACTGGGACAATATAAAATGGTCCCTCTGAACATACAGAGGGTGAAAAAAGTATTGCACATTTCAAGAATTTTTTAAGTAAATATATATTTCTTAAGTTGCTGTTAATATGAAATTGACATGAAATTCTCACTAGATATTGGTAAAACCCCATCCAATTCACACAGGCAAAGAAATTAAATGATAGATGTTCAAAAATTAAGTTTGGTGTAATAACGGGAAATGACACAGGGAAAAATGTACTGAACACGAAGAAAGAGAGTTGAAAAAAGCCTTGGAAAGTCACAACACCAGCTGAAATCTATCAGTAATTGGAAAGCAATCCTTCCACTAAAGGGTATACCACACTAAACGAGATCACTAACGAGATCGCTAACGAGATCGCTAAAACGTCACTATTTAGCGATCTCGTTAGCGACCTCGTTGTGTGTGGCATGTAGCAACGATGTGGCCCCTGCTGTGATGTCGCTGATCATTCACTGGACCGTTTTTTGATCATTGGCGTCCCGCTGGTGAGCCTATATCGCTGTGTTTGGCACCTTTTGCGAACGACGAGCGACCTCGTTTGTGACGCATATGACAGCGGCGCAGGCCGGACTAGGGTTTTTAGCGTCACGGAGTGGATCTCATTATCTGTACGTTCTCTTTTGCGTCACAGAGAGGATCGCAGAAGTTGCAAAGCAGGCTAGCAGGACGCAGAGAGCAGGAGCGATGCTGGAAATTCCTATGAATCAGAGGCGCTCAGTACATGCTAATGACATCCTAACGACCGCCAAAGTCGTTAAAGAGATCGCTGACCGCTGATGTGTCGTTTATGAGATCTCCTGTTTGGCAGCTACTAGCGACCTAAAAGCGATCACACCAACGATCTCGTTAGCTTGCGTCGTTATCGTGATCGCTAACGAGATCGCTAAGTGTGGCAGTACCTTTAGTGATGAAAATTATCAGCTGGTTCAACTGATGGCCTATAAAAAAGGTGTCTCATTAACCAAGGTCCAAGGGGTAATGTTCCTCTTTATGGAGAGTGATACTTTAAGCCTGACATGCCGAAGTGAGGAGACTTTTAAGCTGCAATGCTCCCCTGGAATGCATGTTGTCTCTTCAGAGAGGAAGAGGACTAGAACTCCAATGGTACCTATATGAAGTAGAAATCTTACAAGTCAATATCGACTCTAGCGAACCTTGACACATGACTTAGGATAAAAGCCAAACCCAAAATCACAATTACGAAGGTGCCACACAGCAAACATCTCTTAATGAGTATTTATTTCACCAGCTGTATGTGCCCATCAATACAGAAATGCCTCTAGGATCATATCGGAAGCAATTAAATGATAGCTGTAAAAACAGCCTTTTGTTATAAATCAGGCCATTAAAGTCTAAGGAATGCCAGTATATCCATCAGGAGATTTTATCAGCATATGTGCTGGCAGAGAAACACATACACATACTATAAATTGAGCCTTATCAATACTAAATGATGGACTCATGCTCAAACTGAATGCCTCATTGGCTTTTAAGTTTTAATAAATCTGATGCAAGATGGACAAACAAGGCTACAGTGAAATTACTAAGAATGTGTTGCTCTTTCACTTCTAATGCGTACTAGCACACATCATGTCTTGTTTTAAAAAAAAAAATGAGGGTCACTTCCAATATAACATATTAAGGTAACATATATAAATATCTCATGAAGATTAGGAAAAGAGCAGGAGCTAGCATATCTTGTCGGATAAGATTTGGAGCTTATTTCAGATTCATTATGTTGATGCCCTCGACTGCGATGAAGCACCATGTCTCTGAAGCGTGTCATGTCAATGTGCCGGATATTTAATGCTGTTGATATAGAGTAATATTTTCTTCTGAAAAGATGTGCTGTCTCTAGATTTCCTGTAATCTGAGTTGTGGGGTTTCGACAAGACCACCAATCATTCACTGCACGGCTGTAGCTGAAGATTATCCTGAATGTATGTGTTTAATCACACAAAGGATGGTTTTAGCTTTTGTAATGCACTAAGGTTATGATTTCTGGATACGTACGCATTTGCAGCTGACAAATCCTACAAAAGATTGCAACAATCTTTTGAGTCAAAGACATGAAGATGAATGGATGACCAGAATGTTTGCAGCAACTGTATATATTGACTAATAATGGGAAGTCCTCTATTTAGGACCCACTCTGTTATGTCCATTTAAAATAATAAGTCATAAGGAAAGAGATTATGGAGCTATCCAAAACATTGAAGCAAGTTATAAACCTTAAATTAGCCAAGATACCCAGGATTTCAAATAAACATTCTACCTTTAAGTTAACTTCTGACTTATAATTGAAGAAAGTTTTTTGTGCCAGATCTTTGTCAATGCTGAAGCTGGCTGGCTGACTAGTTTATTTCAATAGCTTATCAAACCAACAAAAGACTGGTACTTCGAATACCAGTATGAACATGGAGATCGAGGCATCTCTGATTAATTGATATTTTTTAGTTCCTTAAATTATCTTAAACTATGTACTATTTTAAGCATATAGCATGATTTTTTTATCTCTTTTTAACTGAACATCCATTTAACCTCTTAACGCACTTTTTTCCTCCAAATTTTGGAGGAAAATGGGGATGTGTTTTATAATTCTAAGTAAGCTTACTTTGAGGGGGCGGCTGTGGTGGAGTGGGGTCACAGAAGGCAGAGTCACTGCTTCAGGAGGCTGACGGTGGCAGGAAAGGGGCAATGCTGCAAGCCCTGGGCTCTCAAAAGATGTTGGCACCGATGAGTGGAGTCTCCTTCCCAATGATTTCCCTGCAGTTGAGAAAATGGCTGCTGGAAGTGGTGCATGCGTATATTGAGATCTCGTCTCACATCTTTTAGTTTTATAGTCTGTAAAATACAGTATACCTCAATTTGTGCCTATAACCATTTATGTTCAATCGCTAAAATTTTTAGTTGAATAAGAATACATGTCCTTGTTTGTATTGCAAAAACCATGTTAGACATGGCCTATGAAATTTTTTACATCATTATTTTTTACATTTAATGCAAAAATAAGACAAAAAATACTGCTTTTAGGCTTTTTTTCTGCAAAAGGCTTTATTAAATAAAGGGAAAACATTTGTCAATTACCGTAAGTATGGATATCTGAGAAGGTATCTTCAGAAGGTTTATTGAAACATCAATTAATCCAAATTTTATCATAAACACATTCAGAATTTTATTATTATTTATAACTTATTATTTTATTTATTGTAAATGAAAACCTAAATTTCAAATTTTAGAATAAGCCAAAAAGTAAAATGAAACAATTTCATAAAATTTATTTGTCAAAAAGGTGGTAGATGATGTTTGGAGGACTCAGGAAGTAGTTTTTTTTTACTGCATTTATCATTATTATTTTTTTTACAGTTTTGATAATGTGATTTGAATTTTTTTAGTATGCATTAAAATTTATAAAATTAGAAAAGTCTTTAAAAATAGAATGAAGAACCAAACATTCATTGTTGAACTTTTTAGGGAACCAAAGCACACACATACAGAGTAGTATCGCCTGATAAGGATAGTAAAAGGCGGAATTATTCATTTTTGCACATTGAAAGAGCCAGTTTGGCACCGAAAAACATTGAGACAATAAAGAACCATTTTGGAACACAGAAAGCTTCTCATTTACAGTAGCTCAGCCCTATCAATGTGATATCATCCTCCTCTACTAAATATTCATTGTTGGATTAGTTATGCTGTTCAAACTGCATCAATTTTATGGAAGATGCTACATCTTTTATTAATTATCATTTTACTTTAACATAATTACTGATAATAGTTGGTACATTATCTAATAACAGATTCAACTTCCTGTGAAGAATTCATGAGCAATATCTTCAGTTAAGAATTATTAGTGAAGACCCTTAATGTGTCCATCAACTTAGAATTTAGCAAAAAATTTGCTAATGACTGAACGACCACTGAATGTTCATTCCTCCGATACAGCCTTGAATTTGGCAAATTCAGATGCTCAAAGTTTCCTTACATGTATAATTACTTTGACAAGTAATGGTCTATACATTTCCCAAATTGTTGCTTGATGATTCACCAAACCTTTGTTCATGCATTGGTAAAAAATTTCAAATTCAGTCGGCGCTGTTCCAGATTATGACTAGAGATAAGCGAATTTGTTCGGATTCTGTCCCTTAATCTGATTTTTACATATTCAGGTCATATTCGAACATTATTCGTGCCGAATGCTTGTCTTATCATCGGTTTCGAACATATTCTGTAGTTTCTACTCCCATTGACTCTAATGACATTTGGTTGAGTTCGACAAATATTGCAAAAACAATATTTGATTCTGATCGTATTCGGAACCAAATCCGAACAAATTCGCTCATCTCTAATTATGACACCATGTCATCATTTGGACAATACAATAATTTATTACATTTCTCAAGAAATAGATCTGTCATAAAAATGTCCATTTTCATCACCCTAAGTGTGCAATGTATAGATACCATTTGATCTTCAGATGCTTAAAAATTTACCAGTACAAAATTAGATATTCCAAAAGTAAATCTAAGGGAATATTTAGAAACCATTTCTATTCTGATGAAAGTAGGTAAGGTGGTGCATTTTTCTCAACCTCTTGGTGATGAACAAATACTTGAAAATATTTCATTTATATTCTATGATATAAATCTGTCTGATTCATGGCATAATATGAACATTGCAAACTAATGTTGTATTGGTTATGGATGTAAAAAGGGTAATAATCTCATAACAGCAAGTGCAATTTTGTTCTTTTGGCTTTGGACTAGAGTGCTTGGTGGAATTATGGTTCTTATTTAAACTACAGTATATGCTTCCTTAATGCTCTTTAACATTTTTTGTTTGCACACCACTGAGCTTGCTATTCCAGCTGTGTACAAATAAGCAGACGGGTTTCGAAGACTCAGATTTTCACTATGTTCTTGCATGTCTCTACTTCAATAAAAATCTAGACCGTTTAAATAAAATTATAGCCTGTCCCTGTAAACTGGCCAATTAACAAGTGCAAAAATTAAAGTAGACCTCAACCAAGGCTCATCTCTAGAATGGTCCATCATCTATTTGCTATTTAAAGTACCCTCATGGCATCTCCTTGATTTATGTGATTATATTAATGTAATCATTAAAGCATAACTTTTATTTGGCTAATAATAAAAAAAACTTGTAAATACACCAAAGGGATGGCAAAATAAAAGGGTGTATCTAACCAGTGCACATAGTGTGACCTCTTCACTTGACTCTTGACATGAACCTAAAAAAAAACTACAAACAAAAAATGATCCATTTCCCTCAGTAAGAACAGTGGGTATGGTAAGGGATAGCTGAATTAATAGTTTTGATGTAAATTTACTATATTAAAATATAAGTGTACTGTCAATATGGAGGTACATAATTACAAACAGGTTACAGTTTCAGATAAAAAGGTCAAATAATACAAAATACAACATGCATATCATAGTTTTCAACTTAAGAAAAGATTGCTAGAGTATAAAGATAAACCTTCTTTGCTTTCTCTTTGAATTTTTAAGAACATAAGAATATTTGCCTGTTGTCTGAATCTTAGAACAATAAGTGTTATGTTAGGTAGCTGAGGAGGACAGGAACAACAGCTGGGCAGCCGAACACCTGAGATGTTGGTAACTAATGGGTTGCAGATTCCTAAACTAACCACACAACTAGAGGTAGCTGTGGAGCGTTCCTACGTTGATCCTAGATGCCTCGTCACAGCCTGAGAGATAACTACACCTGAAGGCTGAAAGATGAAGGCTATCTGCCCCAGAGCAGATCCCCAAAGAAAATAGGAAGCCCCCAAACATGTAATGGCGGTTAGACAAGAAGAAAGCACGAACACAGACAGAAAATAGAATAAGCAAATGCTGGGGCCACAAGCTGACTAAATAGGATAGGACAGGAGAGATTACTTTCTGCAACCCAGAAAACCCTGCAAAAATCCAACAATTCTGATTACAAAAATACTGAGATCACACGATCTCACCACCCACTAAATCAGATCTCAGTGTGAACAAAACCAAGCCGCAGCCACAGAAAAAACAGGAAAAAGAAAATGAACAAATAACAGTGGCTTCAGATAAGCTGAGAGGAGCACAAGCCCCCCGGAGGGGACCTGGCTGACCTCCACAGAAGTGCAGGGAACAATGCAAAAAGCAAGCACAAAAATAAAAGCAGAAAATATCTTATCTGAAAGCAGAAGATGCAGGCATGACTCAGCAAACTTCCAAATGAACCAGGAACCACAATTGAGACAAGAACAATTGATCACCGGCAACCATCATGGGAGGGAACCTCCCTTATATCAGACCAGTCAGTGAACCCAGATTGCCATTCCTCATTGAAAGGTTCAGTACTGTCTGTAACCACCAGAGGGAGCCTCTGCTCAGAAACCATCTCTAGCACATTCATAACAAATAAGTCTAAAATGAGCTATTATTCCATTTGTTGGTATAATCGTGGTTTCAATGTGTTAGGGCTGGCGGAACGCACCAAATAAATATAAATAATAGGTGCGTTCGCAGCCCGGGGTTCACCATGCAGGCAGAGCCTGCTGCTAGTAAGATGGCGGTATAAGCGAACTCTGTTACATCACAGAGTCGCAAACATAGATGCTGCGCCACTATATAGCAGTATAAGCAAACTCTGTTACACCACAGAGTTGCTGAGGTAGAGATGCAGAGATAGAGACTGTGTCCTGTTATTACCACAGGGATACACAGATAACTGCTGTGCGGATAGCAATCCGTGGTCATGCAGTCAGCAACGCAAACAAGCAACTCCTCACCGGAGAAGCCGGTATTCTAGGGGCTTATTTCAGCCTGGCCGTGAACACGTGCATACAAATCTCCTCACCGGAGGTGCCGGTATTCTAGGGGCTTATTTCAGCCGAGCCCTAACCACATGTGTGCATGATCATACTGGCGCAAAGCACATAACACAATTGATACTAGCGCACGGCCGAGCGGCCATGCACAACTTTTATAGCAGCAGCTACAGGACCTTCCAGAAAAGGACCAATGAGAAACTGATCTAGAACACAAGCCATTTCAGGACCTTCCTGGCGGACCAATGGGAGTCGCTGCTGTAACCGAGCATGTGACCCCTGATCTCCAATGGGAGATCTTGCCCTTGGCATGCTCAAATGGTGAAACGCAGGACTTAGTCCCAAAGACGTCTGCTCGCCTCTGACCAGTGCTGGCTACAATAGCAGAACCTGGAGAGGCAGCAGTAATCCTCTGCACAATGTTAGACTGGGTGAGACGCTGGGACCAACGTCTCTGCTGGGCAGAGTCCACTGCGGCCGGAGACGGATGGGAGACTGCAGCAGGGATGGTTTGAGATTCCCCTTGTGCAGAAGCTGGAACTCGACCCCTAACACAATGCCTAAAAAAAATTTAAAAAATGATGTCTTTTTAGAGATAAACTTATTGGTAAAAAGGAAATTAAATTCTGGCTGAATGTTAAGAATTTCACTGAACCCATTCAAATTTAGAAAAATTTGCAAATTGATTTGCGTGAATCACCAATAAAATGACCACTGCCATATTACACAAAGCAAATGATTGAGCAACAGCAGGCTAACATGATTTCAGGTGCAGCTGCATAGGCTTACCCATAATATCATACTGTTATCACATCATATGGTATAGCACAGCCAATAAGTAGGGACGATCCGTGCCTGTGTAAACGTTGAGGCAGGGAAAACCATTTTGCAGTGAATATGGATACTGAGAAGACATCACAACTGAGCAATAGACATAAGGAGATAAGGTTTCAAAACAGTGAATAAACATTATAAATAGTGTTTGTGACAGCACAGCAATGAAAAACAGCTACTATCTATTTACCAATAGCCGTGCATGTTGCGATTAGGGATGAGTTGACCCATTGAAGTTTGGGTTCTGGTACCCAACTGAACTTTAGTCCAAAGTTCGGTTCTGGTACCAGAACTTTAGTCTAACCTCAACATAAACTAGAACCCCATTGAAATCTGTGGGGACCCAAACAATGGACCTGGATATTACAAATAAAACTGTTTTGGCTCACCTGGTGAGGTAGATCCTCCAAGCACAAGTTCCTGGTGGGCACACGGAACACAGGCATTGGTGCTGCAGGCAGGTAAGGCACGAAGGAAGTGTCTAGCAGAGATACCAGAAGCCGCATGCAGACAGGAGATTAGGATTCAGGTAGCAGAGGTATTCGAAGTTGCAAGCAGACAGTAGACAGGAATCAGATAGCAGGGGTACTGGAGGTTGCAAGCAGTCCTAATGCCAAGACTCAGGTGTGTGCCCAGCCATGATAGTCTCTTACAGGTAAAACTCTGATAGTATTGAAACAAAAGCATTCTACCTAGTAAGTAACACATCTCTGAAATCAGTGTCTCAACCCCTACTTCATGATGTTCTCAGAATACATAAAAAAAATTCTGACACATTCCCTTTAACAAAGGACATGTGTCATTTTGAAAAATTTCACAAAAAAAGCTAGAGGAAAGAAGTAATTAAATAAATATTAGACTAAAGAAAATATTTCAGCCTTGGTAAATGAGGGTTGTAGTCACTTCCAATTTCCTTAAAAAGAACATTTTGATGAATAAAAAGATGACTAGTTTGTAGAATAACAGGGATTTCCTGAAGTCGAGGATGCTAATGATGATAGAATTATTATGATTTGTTTTCTTAGCGGCAGGCTATGTCACAGGTGGTGACAGAGGAGCAGAACTTGGTGATGTTATAGACATTTAGCGTTACACTGGAGAGCACATAACAATGACTCCAAGTAATATTTTCTATGCAAATGTTAGAAACAATGGCACAAATGGCATCAGATGTGCCGGTGGCCAGATTGCAAAATACAATTCATATGTCAAACTACTAAATATTGGTGTATGGGGAAATGAATGAAATTTATTCATAGTAAGAAAGTATTCCGAATAAAAATGAAAGTGATAAGCTATGGCAGATATTTAACTATAAAGCACAGGATACAAATTTGGGTTTTCAACATTAAAATGGAAAGTGCTATTCGCTCTGACATTCGTAGAGTGGAAGCAGTTAGTAAACTAATATGCAATACTTAGTATAGTGCACAGGCTTGGATTACTTCTCATTGTATCTAGAAATGGAAAGAATTGGTAAGTATGTGTGGTAGCTGGGATACAAATTCAACAAAAAAAGAACAGGATAAAATTCAGATTTCATCCAAAAATTTTCAATACCCTCTTACTAGGAAGTATTGTAGAATGATCTCCTTATTTCAACAAATGTTATAATCTCCAGTAATTATTTGAATGAAAAATTACATATCTGTATATGGAGTAGAGATAGACGCCTTTACCTCAAAGGGGATCTTTGCAATTTAACATTTGATGGACTATCATTGAAGCTACCCACCAATAGACAAAAACGATGCGCAAATCATTCAATATTCAAATTAGGTTGTTCTGTCATATTTGGCATAGAATTTGATATGCACGGGAGTTATGCTACCATTACACTTAGGGGTTCTTCCAAATACACAGAACATGTTAATCACAAGTAAAAAAAATGATTCGCGTATCACCTGCCCCACTGTCAAAGCCCAACATCCAACCTTCTAAGCTTATTTTGCTCTGTCGTCATATTCACATGGCAGCAGGCTTCCTGCGCTGGCACAACATGAATCATTCAAAGTTTAATCGTTTTTTGAAAGCCTGAAATCATGCTCTATACTGAGTGTGTTAAAAAAGTACCTAAATGGTGCCATAAAAAAATTACATTAGGATGCAATCAATTGTACCCCTCTCCAAAAGGTGAAAAGCCACAATTATAATTTCCCATGTTCTTGAGCCAGAAGGCCAGAGCGAGGGTCAGAGACACATACCCACCTTTAGCTGAAGACAAGGAAGAGCAAGTCTTGCTCCCACCATCTTCCTGGGCTCTCACTCAAGGGAGAACTGGGAGCCATAGATGGTTGGCTCTCCTCCCGAGCGAGGAGAGCCTGGCGTCAGGGGGGCGGAACAAGGTGGCCACACAATTCCCATATTTAATGATCAGGAGGGAACCCATAAGGGAGCTGTGCCCTGAAAAATCCTAGTAACAGAACAATTAATTAAATAATGAAGGAGTTCCTAGTATAATAGTATAATACTAGCCGACCTTTGACAGGGAATGAAAAAATGTCCCTTCCTATCCAAAAGGCCAGGAAAAGGGTGCATGCTTAAATCAAGGCTTAATCATTGCCTCTATTGATGCACAATAGGACATTGAGGTATCATGACAAGTATTATGACACTATTATAACATTTTTATGTCACTCTTGTCATGATGCTGATGCATGTTGTGATATCTGAGGCCCACTCCTCAACAACAGAAGTTAATGAAAACACCAAAGTGAATGCACAGAGCACAAGATGACGGGATGCAGTAATAGGACACATAAGTAGCAAGGTGAGGGTTTTTTTTTTCTGGCCCTTTACTCTTCAGCTATTTTGCATAAAGCAAGTTGAATTAATATTGGTTTCAAGAGAATTTGAAATTTTTGCAAAATTTAAAGTAGATTCACTTATCTTTAATACACACAATAAATAGGACTACTTTATAATTTTAGCCATGGAAATAGGACAAGTTGCATTTCAAAGACTTTAACTCCTACTCCATCCTCCTCCCTTCACAAGGACCTATACTCATAGCGCAAAGAATGCCTAATACTTTAGCCTAAAGAATCAATGAATGATTTTATCTCTTCGTTTGCATACGTCCAATTACCTGCTTTTGGCTATCTGTTCAAGGGGAATATTAGTTGCAGACATTCTGCACCAGTTTTGCTGAAGAAAGTCTACAGCTTAAAACAGTTCCAGTAAAGTAGAAGAGATTCTGAGTCTTAGTCTTATCTACAAGCTGAAGAGATTTTACGCATGAAAATTGACTGGCAGTATGGATTACTTAATCCCCGGCATGGGAATTTTTTACACTATGGATTTCACTAACTTCAATGTAGATGGTTAAAATCTGTAGTGAAATGCTTTGCAAATCTGCAGCAAAATCTGTATGTTAAATATGAATTTTATAGCTATTTTTTCATGCATTTACAGATAAATCTACTGCAGAAATCCTTTGCAGAAAAATTCATCTTATTTGCAGATATCTTGAAATAGTGTCAGAATCAGACTTTGGGGCATTGGTGATACCCATCAATAAATTGGCTTAACACTAGAAGTCCCAGGGTTTTCCAGCTCCCCCTA
>VIAB01010832.1:49083-64876 GCA_009801035.1 Oophaga pumilio | reverse complement strand
TGTATGATCAAATTAAGATTGAAGATTTTATTCCATGTAGCCGGATTAATTTTCCCTTCCTTCTCATCAATTCTAAGTATGACTATGTCTCACTTTTGTAACACTGTATTCCATGGAAACTGACATGAAAGTAGGTAAGACTGCATTATCTTTCATGGTTACGTTTGTGATTATCTTAGGCTTTTAAAAGGGGTTGTCTATACCTGACAAATCATATTGATGTGGTGTACACACTGGAGATTCAGCTCTACTTGGCGGTTTTAAAGGTTGTCACATGACCATGAGTATGCAATTTGCATGATAACTTAGACAAATGTTTTAAGAAAATTTTCATGAGTAGTGGACAACCCTTTTAATGTTTTGGTTTACTGCATTTTCATACTAGTGCTCAGTAGGCTAGGTAATTCAGAACTCTCTTGCATCTTCAGGCCAAGCTTTGAGCCATAAAGATGCAAGCCAAGATTGTTTGCCACCAGTAAAATAAAAACTAAGATCATGAAGGGGTTATCTAGCTGATAAATTAATGTGGAGTAGCATTAATTTTTTGCAAATTCTATTAACCATTTAAAGTTACTTAACTTTACAAGTCACTAAATTAAACCATCTAGCTTCAGCAATGCAAAAACAAAATAAAATATATTTAGGTAAGTGGGCTCCAATCCACTGCTTACTCCTTAGTCTACTTGTTTGGCTGTTCTGTACTCTGTTACGATTATGCACAGGGCATAGAAACTGTGGCAGGGAAGGGGCAAGCACCTTAGAAGTGTGTTTGCTGATGGCACATTCAAGCAGACACTCCATTTAGTAATGCTTATGCAGACCACACAGCAATGACAGGAGAATTGCTGCAATGAATACCTTGCACAAGTGCAAATGCATCCCTAAGGTGCCTCCCCCTCCACTGCTAAAGTACAAAGAGCCAGGCAAGTAGTATAATGAGTAAGCAGTGGTTTGGATGCCACTTAGATGTGATTTCCAAGGTT
Organism: Oophaga pumilio; assembly: GCA_009801035.1. Taxonomy (NCBI): domain Eukaryota; kingdom Metazoa; phylum Chordata; class Amphibia; order Anura; family Dendrobatidae; genus Oophaga; species Oophaga pumilio. The sequence continues at coordinate 63,893 of VIAB01010832.1, read as the reverse complement.
ACATAACCTTTTAATGTTGAATAGAATTAGCAAAAAAATTTTAAAGTTACTTGTTTCTTCCTAAACAGGGCTGTGGAATCGGAGACGTGGAGTCAGAGTCCATTTTGGTGGAGTCAACATAAAATGGACAGACTTCTAAAGTATATAATAAATTGGGTACAGTAGTACAATGCAGTATGTGCTGTAAATTTGGGAAAGTTTTAAAATGTCCTATAAATGTCTGTTCTGTTCCTGATTAGTGATGAGCGAGTATGCTTGTTGCTCGGGTTTTCCAGAGCACACTCGGGTGGTCTCAAAGTATTTGGAAGTGCTCGGATATTTAGTTTCTGTTGCCGCAGCTGAATGATTTGTGGCTACTAGACAGACTGAATACATGTGGGGATTGCCTGTCTAGCAGCCGCAAATCATGCAGCTCCGGCGACAAACTTAATCTCCAAGCACACCCAAAATACTCTGAGACCAACCGAGCATGAGCGGGTAAACCCGAGCAACGAGCATACTCGCTCATCACTATTCCTGAACTAAGGATCTCAGCTTTTAGTTGAGATGAATCTGTGCTGCACTTTATGTACACGCTCAGTGACCAGTGATGTGGATTCGGGAATTAGGGAAATTGAGAAGCCGGAGGTTTTGCTTACAGACTCCACAGCCCTGCTCCTAAAACAAAACAGTGATCCTCTACCAAACCCATGCCACTCCAGTTCTGCTTCCTGGACACATGCAAGGAATGCTACTCAGTGATCAGCTGAATGGCCATTTCTTGCATTTCTTGGGAAAACCAGAAAGCAGAGAAATTTGGGAATCCAGGAATCTATTAAACAAGTGTATTTTTTATTATTTGTAGTTACTATTATTATTGTCACTTGGAGTGATTTAAAGGGAAGGATAGTGCTGAGTAACTTACAGACACTGTCAGGTCGGTGCCGTTATACTGATTACAATGATACCTTTGGTTGATGAAATCCGTCTTTTCGGTTAATCTTTATTTGCAGTTTTCAGTTAATGATATGCTCGTGCTCCGGGGCCGCCTGTGGTCAGGGGGGCTTTGCAACATGTGGTGCTCTGATTAACTATTCATACTGATGGATTCTGACCGGTCATTGATACCCCAGTGACCTGCCCTCTATTTTTACATACTGAATATTATATATATTAGGGAAAATAAAAATAACCTTCAGCAGGCAGCCGCCAGCGGCAGCACCTGCACTGCAGCATGATCGCATGTATAATGTGCATTTATTTTATTTGCTGGTATATACTCCGAAGAAAAAAAATTGTTTCAATACAGCGTCAGACGGTCCTGCGCAGCAGCATATATCGGTGATCCAATAGATGCTACTGTACAGGGGCCATCTTGCTAGAGAAAAAGAAAAAAAAATGCCTCCACCAAGATGGCGCCGCCGGCACCTGCTGAAGGTTTTTTATTGTCAGAAGCCATCAGTTTGAATTACTAATCACACACACACACACAGTCCGTCCCGGAGCACGAGCATATCATTAATCTTTATTTTCAGTTTTGAGTTAATAGATTTCATCAATCAATGTATCATTTTATTCAGTATAACGGCACCGACCTGACACTTGTCTGTAGGTTACTCAACACAACCCTGCTGACAGGTTCCCTTTAACAAGAGAAAAAAAATGACAGTTAAGAAAACCATATGCATTCTGAAATCTTAGTTTTATCTTACACATTGCGTGCTGTGCCCTATTTCTTACCTCGTCGCCTTCAGGCTCCATGCATTGGCCGGCAGGACAAATTTCATTATCATCCTCAGATTCTGATGTGAAAGAACACATGGAATCACTATCCTGGATCTCTATATGTTGCTGCCTCCAGCACAGGTCTTTGGTCTGCAAGGATTTCACTCTCTTTTTATGTGAAGCCGACGTCGTCTTCATTCTACCATCAGTGCTCTCATGACGCCTTTTCAATTTTTTGTCTGTGCACTCAGTCCTTTCCTTCTTCATTAAACAGGATACAACCTTGAAAATAAATAAGTAAACGCTACCACAGTACTACTGAGAATATTTGTACATCACAAGTTAAATACCTTTCATTTTATACAACACCAACCACCTCCCCCCCAAAAAATATAATATTAGTATCTTAAAAAGTTATGTTTCTCTGAAGCAAACCACAATCCCTTATTCAATTTTACAGGGGTCCCGGTTCTTGAGTCAATAAACACTCTACCTAAATCACGTATTAGTGAAGCTTTAAAGAGGAGGACCCATCACCTCCTGGGAAGCATTTCTAACCTACCAAAATAGAGGAAAAAAAATCCTAATGTAATTTAAAGGGGTTTTTCCACAAACAAAGTACCATATATACTCGAGTATAAGCCGAGATTTTCAGCCCATTTTTTAGGGCTGAAAGTGCCCCTCTCGGCTTATACTCGAATCATACACGCCAGGGGGTCAGCAGGGGAGGGGGAGCACGGCTGTCACATATACTCACTCCCTCCTGGCGCGGTCTCTGCAGCCCCCGCATCTCCCATCGTCTCCAGCGCCTGTGTTCAGCGGTCACTTGGCACCGCTCATTAAAGTCATGAATATGCACATATTCATGACTTTAATGAGTGGCACCACGTGACCGCTGAAGGAAGGAAGAGCTGTGGCGTGGGAAACCATGGGAGAAGCAGGGGCTGCAGAGACACGCCAGGAGGGGGTGAGTATGACAGGGAGTACGGGAAAAGCCATGCTAATTCACCTGTCCACCGCCGCTCTACCCTACGCGTCCTCTGGCTGTGACGTTCAGGTCAGAGGGAGCGATGACGTGTTTAGTGCGCGCGCGGCAGTGGAAAAGGGACTGGTGAATATCGCTAGTGCCGGGGGCCTAAGCCAGCGGTGACACCGGCACTTGGCCCCCATAGCGCGCCGGTGTCCCCGTCTGCTCAGGATACCAGCACCCGGTCCCCAGCGACGAGAGGTGAACATGTCATTTTTTTTTTTTTTTTTTTATTCGCAGGAGCAGCAGCATATGGGGCATAATCTATGGAGCATCTTATGGGGCCATATCCTTTATGGAGCAGCATATGGGGCCTAACCTATGGAGCATCTTATGGGGCCATTATTAATCTTTGTGCAGCATTATATGAGGCGTATTTTGTATGGAGCATCTTATGGGGCCATCATGAACTGTATGGAGCATTATATGGGGCTCCTGATTAAATATGGATATTCAAAAACATTTAACCTACTGATGTCTCAATTTTACTTTTAATAGTATCTATTTTTATTTTTTAAATTTACCAGTAGCTGCTGCATTTTCCACTCTAGGCTTATACTCGTGTCAGTAAGTTTTCCCAGTTTTTTTTGTGGCAAAATTAGGGTGTTGGCTTCTACTCCAGTATATATGGTACATTTAATTAATAGCTCTTGGAATAAGTATAACTTTCACAATTGGAGGTGTTTAAATAAAATGTCCCTGTGCTGAGATAATCTTATAAATGTGCCCCTGCCTGTGTACTGTGTAATGGCAGTGTCTGACCGTACAGGAACATGGGCTGATCATACCACAGCTCCTGGGCAGACGGAAGGGGCAGAATAGTATAGAGACATTACAACATGGGATCACAAATTATTTTTTGTGAGAAAAAAAAACATTTCCCTGCCTGTTTTTAAGCAATGTTTTACCTAAAATAAAAAAAAATAATCTGGGATCCTGTGCTGTCCTGTCTGTATACTCTCTTTTGCTTCTTCCCCTGCCCAGGAGCTGTGGTATGATCACACCATGTCACTGTACATTCAGACACAGCCATTACACAGCACACAGCAGAGGCACATTGACAAGATCATCTCAGCACAAGAATGTTTTATTTTTAAACATATTCAATTGTGAAACTTATTATTATTCAAAAGATTTATTGATTAAAATGTTGATCAAAATTAACTTTGTGGGAAAACCCCCTTTAAGCTCTTGTCCCTTAAGAGAAGACTGAAATCAGCTGAAATTGAGGCTCTCCACAATAACCATTTTGACAGCTCTGCGAGACTTCCTGCTTCTGAGCATATAAACTTCTACATCTGAGTGATCACATCTAGTAGGCGTATGCACCCAAAATGATGCACGACAGAGCACACAATGACTAAGTCAGCACTATTAAAGTCTATGGCCCCGTCTGCACAAAGTGGGGGAGTGGGTCTGGACGTACGCCCCAACCTACAAAAACGATGTGTGAAAGTAGCCCAAGCATCAAGAGGAGGATAGATAAAAAAAAACATACAGAAAAATAGTGACAGTTTTCTGCTCACTGTGACTGCTGAAAGTTGTGAATGTAGTGAGACCCCGCAGCTATCTCCTCCTTTTGTCAATTAGCCCTTTACAAGCAGCTATTTCCTCCAAATGTAGATTAACCCTTTATATTGGCTATACAGTACAGTACACATGGACAACCATGTCTATTCTTTAAAGGGAACCTGTCACCTCATTTTTCGTATGTAAGCTGCGGACACCAGATAAGCCCCCGATGTAACCTGAAAGATAAGAAAAACTAGTTAGATTATACTCACCCGGGGGGCAGTCCGAGTCCGATGGACGTTGCAGGTCTGGGTCCGGCGCCTCCCATCTTCATGCGAGGACGTCCTCTTCCTTGCTTCTGTCGTGCTCCTGCGCAGGCATAATTCTCTGCCCTGCTGAGGACGGAGCAAAGTACTGCAGTGCGCAGGCGCCGGGAAAGGTCAGAGAGGCCCAGTGCCTGCGCACTGCAGGAATTTACTCTGCCCTCAACAGGGCAGATCAGTACGCCCGCACCGAAGCCGCGACACGAAGCAAGGAGGAGGACGTCATCGCATGTAGATGGGAGGCGCCAGACCCTGACCTGCAACACCCATCAGACCGCCCCCGGGTGAGTATAATATAACTTGTTTTTCTTATCTTTCAGGTTACATCGGTAGCTTATCTACAGCATTACAGAATGATAAGATAAGTCCCTAATGGCGGTGGCCGCACCTTATATACGAAAAATGAGGCAACAGGTTCCCTTTAATTGCATGCACCTGATGAGAGATGACAAAATTGTTTGTATTTTTTCAATGTGCCGTTTAGGGGGATATTTTGACGAATTCACCACATTTGTACTTCACTTTTCACAAATTGAGAAGAATAGACAAAAAAATTCTTCCAAAATATTAAGCCAGATCTGAGCACAAAGATCCATCTATTCAGATGCCGTAAAGAATCAGTTCTGCCTCTCAGAGATCGCACCTCCCAGAGAAGAGAGAGTCTCACCATATTCTCTGCCCACTCTGGCATCATTAAATAATATTCTTATCATTTACTAATGATATGCATTTGAGGAAAATTTAACAATTTCATCCGCTGTCACTCATGTTTTTTCAGAAGTGATAGGTACTCCTCTAGCTAGCTTTATTATTGCCTGAATAACGTGACTGGTGTGACTGCCCAATCTGGGTGATGAAGGGAATCTGTTAACAGGTTGTTGTTGCCACCCAATCTGAAACCAGCACAATGTAGAAAGACACCCTGATTCCAGTGATTTATCACTTACTGCAGTTTTTATAAAAATCTTGGTTTTATCAGCTGGAGACCACTTGATGACTTGTAAGCCTTCTATCACGTAGTTCTCTTTCATGTTCACTCCCCATCACTGATTGGCAGCTTTCTGCCTATGCACAGTGTACACAGCTGTCAATCAATGATGTGAGAGCTTAGCATGCAGTCAACTGATAGATCTCCAGCAGTAATTTTATCAAAATGACATCATGCAGCCCAGAAAGTGTTAAATCACAGGAATCCTGGTCTCTACTACTAAATTAAGCTGCTCTCAGAGGGGGTAGAAAAAAAACCTGGTGACCAATTCCCTTTAAGATACCCTCTTCATACCTCAGAACGTGTTGTGTTCCATTCTGCTCCCTGCTGTTTACAGGGGGCCTTCTCTCTGCCAGTGCCTGTCGGGCTTAAGCTACGCTCAGGAGTCAGTGTGTTTGGCTGGATAACAAGAGCCTGATAGAGTTCATGTACTTCAGGAAGTGACACTTGCAGAAGCTGAGCTTCCATAAGTAACTCATCTAATTCAGTACTTAAACCTAGAACAAAAATGAGAATAGGTAAAGAAAAACGTTAGTGGCAGGATTTTCGTTACGTCTAAAAATTGAGAACACATTTGCACTGTAATACTACATTTGCAAAGGCTTCAGATACTTTCTAATATGCTCTACTTGACCAAGCTCCAGACTTCTTGCATGTCCAGTACTCTCAGAATCAAGTTCAGCTTTTTCTCTAGTGCTGATCAGAAACCATTTTCCGTTTTACATTTCACCCGGCTTTCTTACTCTATGCTTTGCCATCAGATGCCTTAACACAGCATCACATTGAAAGGGCCGCATTCCCAAAGCTTACTTAAATGACGCAGCGGTCAGATATACTCACTGCCACTCCAGAAATCTACTGCACTAAAGGAAACAGACAGACATACCCTGCTGTTCTTGGCAAAATCAATCAGACTAGACCGTCTTACAAATGTGTTTTATTTAGAATTTATAGACTGTGTGATCTAAGGTTCACTACCTATTTGACTTAATGTGCAATAATTTGCCATAAAGTAAGCTATGTCACTTTTCATTGACCCCAGGGCCCCTAGATGTACATGGTAAAAAGTGTGAAAAATGCATCATAAATATGGTGCAAGTCCTAAAAGACAGGTTTTTGGATAAATTAAAAAGGGGCTGTCCACTACTCTGACAACCCCTTCTCAATTCCTCTGTTTCCTGCCTTGTAAAATAATAACTCCTATAATCACCTCTGGTGTCGGCACAGGCTCACCTGGGGATAACAATGTCACGCGATCCCTGCGGCCATTCACTTCTGGCTTCACTCTCCCTGCCTTTGGAAGAATTATACACATCCAGAGGAAACGAGAGCTAGCACTAGCTCTGAGGGAGAGTATAGGCGTTATTTTTCAAAGGAAAAACATAAGGATCGAGAAGGGAATGTTCAAGTAATGGAAAACCCTTTTAAAAAAGAATCTGTCAGCAGATTTTTGCTATTTAACCTGAGAGTAGCATAATATAGGGCCTGATCCCAACGATGTATCAATTAGTTTACTGGGTGCAACAGCTGTGACAGTACTGAGCTAGTGATGAGCGAACGTGCTCGGATAAGGTGGCAAGCGAGCGTCTTCAGCATGCACAAATAATATGTTCGAGACCCAGCACCTGCATTTCTCGCAGCTGTTCGGCAGACGCAACACCTTGGCTGTTTGTTAGGCAATTCCTGCATGTGTTGTGCTGCATATTATTCGAGCACGCCGAAGACACTTAGCACCTGAGCATACTGGGATAACACCTTATCCGAGCACATTTGCTCATCACTATCCCTAGCTATACCATGTAGCAGGGCTTAGAACGCTAACCCTTCCCATACCACAGCTTTCTATGCATATGGTCTACTGACAATGAGCTACTTATCACAAGGAGGAGCTGAGTTGGACCACTGCTTAGGAGCCACCAGTCTGGCAGCGGTATCCCCAAGTGATAAAACCTTCATTGTAAGTAAACAGCACACAGCCAAAAAAGTGACACATACTTGATATCTGTGTTTCAGCCCCTATCGCCTGCTATCTTCAAATTACATAGCAAAAACTGACAAATTCCCTTTAAGCCAAAAGGTCAGTGGGTTGGGAGATCCACGACCTGTCCATGAATCAAACTCAACAGTCTCAGAGGGATATACGAGTCTGTCAAAATCAGATAACTTACGGTAAGTCTGTGTATGGCGGTCTAACATGTATGTGTGAATCTGACCTGTGTGATAAATAGGCCCAGGGGCTGAGGACTAGTGTTGAGCGAATATCTACAGTTCCACGCTTATTCGGCAAGCTATAGTGCTTGCCGAATAAGCTACAGCGGGAACCCAGCTTCCTGGAGCCCAACACACAGGCTCTCCATGAATGTGCTGTGACAGTGACACAGCCACGACACATGCAGCTGCGGCGGTGATCAGCTGTTCAGCCGGTGCCATCCAGGAAGCCGGGTTCCCACTGTAGCTTATTCGACAAGCGCTATAGCTTGCCGAATAAGCCGGGAACCGAAGCTATTCACTCAGCTCTGAGGACCCATCTACACTGATTAACAGACTCCAACTACTGTTTGTTTTTTCTGTGGACAGATACATTTTTTATGCATTGGGTGGAAGGGATAAATAGCCACATGCAAGCCTTTTTGCAATTTTGCATAATTTACAAAGTCCAGTTTTTTCAAAATATGCATAAAATAAATATTTGCAAACTGTCTAATGCAAGCAGATATTTAAACATACAATACTATGTCTACATGCACAGCTGCACAAAATCAACAGAAGTGAGATCACAATTCACATGGCAGTAAACATTCGAGTCCCTCATTTCTTTCTGCTACAAGGTGAATTGTCCTTTCTGCAAATATTACATTTAAAGCCTTCATCTTGATATTGAGTCAGGCTCTAGCCCTTATATCATAGTTATGACAATTGTTAAGAGTGATGTCATAAATACACCCTGGGCAGTGAAAGGGTTAACACTATTCTACCAAAAGCTTGCTTTGTCTTTGGGCATTTGGTGCAATGTCACCATGCATTACTGGCGCTGATGGTAAAGGACATGAAACTTACTATTCAGGGGTATACAGTTTCGACCAGGAGAAAATGGAGACTGGATATAGGTTGTCCTGTTGTCCCATTCATGAGACAAAGAGAAGGAAGTAGCCCCAACACTCTGTGATACCTATAAACAAAAAGGGAATTTTGGAATAATATATTTGTAACCTGCATAATAATTTCATTTAACAAATAAGTTGTAACCCAATAAGTTAAAAATGCCAACTTACATTGCAAGTATTAGAAAGTTGCCCAGCTGTTGCTTGCCATCTGTTGTATAGTTGACCTGAGCTGACTCTCTCTTGTGCAAGCTGTAGGTCTCCTGAAGACAGCATATGCTGTGCCCGATGCTGCCAACAGACTGTCCTCTCTATAAGGTAGCGCAACACATCTCCTTCTGGTAATCGAACACGAAGACGTTGCAGAGATGCCAAAAGAGGGAGGATTTTTTCCAGAGGTGGTTTCTTTGAGCGGTGGCACTGTGGACACAGCCAGACTAGGGACCCACGCCTTGGAGTTGTAATGCAGCCAGTGTGGAAGCAAGCACGGCATAGCTCACACTGGATCATAGGAGCCATGGGTGCACCCTGACAAACACACACTTTCCAGTCACTCTGTTCTTCTCTTAACAACATTCTGTTTTCATTAGAGACGCGCATACTGTGTAAAGACTCCATCTCACGCAGCCTGGCCTCACCGAGAGTTGCCATCTGTTAAAGCAGAGAATTACACATCTTTGTACACAGTATATATATATGTATATATATCTTATTCTGTGAGTAATGGATCAGTACTTACAGCAGTAGCTGTATCTTTACTCTCAGTCAAAGCCTTCTCCAACTCCAGAAGGCCATCTGGCTTGGGATATCTCTTCTTTCCTGCTAAAGATGGTACATCCTTTATCTTTCTCATTTTCCTTTTCAAGCTAGAAGAGCCCACATCACATCGAGGGCACAGAACCTGCAAGATATACAAGACTTTAGAACAAAATGTTTAGACTACTTATAGACCTTGGCATAAGAGCAAATTGCAAGATATAGTTTAGCAATTTTTGACATGGTGCTGCTAATTGAGCCATTACATAGGCTACTTGTGTTAGTGGGAAGTGCACTGGTGTGTTGTAGTTACGTAGGTGCTGGACAGCCCATGTGATCTATTAGTATGGGTGTGACCAATAGGCCATTACCCAAAATAGAGCAACACCAGGTGACTGGTACCTTATCTGCAAGGAAAAGGACTTGAATGTTGTGCCAACTATTGAAAGTAGCAATCCGAACGAGCCCTGATACACGATTTAGTATAAAAGCCAAGCTAGAATATAAATTTGCAAACACAGGTTTCAGGGTATTTCTCTTCCTCCTCAGTGCAAAGTATGAGATCTGGTATGGCTGTATGAGAGGAGCATTGCATGGACTATAAGGCTATGTTTCCATGGGGCATATTGGCATTTGGATGCAGAAGAAACCCCGCTCTGCCCAAAGCGCCGCCTCCTTTTGTACACGCAGTGAATCACCGCATCCTATTCATAGACTGGGTTATTTATCTTGCGGAGACAATTATCTGTGTGACAGCATTGGAAACACCAGTGCGGAGGTTCTTATCGGCAGTAACGATACAGTCGGTAAGACAGTCTGTCAGAGTGCTGCAGGGGTCCTGCTGTCAGATGTCAGCATGACCCTGCAGCTGTGACTTGACCCACAGGACCGCTACTACGGACAAGGCTGTCTGTCCGAGCGCTGCAGGGTCATGATGTCAGAGTGACTCCGCAGATGTGACTGTGACACGCAGCGGTAACCTGCGGTTAAAAGCTTACTGCAGGTCAGCAGGCGTGGGCTGATGAGACTACTGACAACAGTGACAGCAGGTGCAGCTGACTGGAGACGTAGTCTCAGAAGACGGCACATGTGCTCACGGAAAAATATAAGTAAAAAAAATTACCTACATATTCAAATAAAAATAAAAAAAACACTCAGCTAACACCAAATCAACGATGCCTTTGTCTCTTAGAAATAATGAACCAATACTCACCCATCTGCCATAGTCCACGTAATGCCGAATGTCACACGGCGATCTCACTTGTGGAAGTCACAAGCCGCCGGCGATACACTGACAGGAAGTAATCGATCCCGCAGTGTATCACTGAGGTGCCGTGAGAGAGTTCACCGGAGTTCATCAGCTGATCAGCTGCGGTGCTCTCACATACGGCACCACTGCTGTGTGTGAACTTTCTCATGGCTGCTCAGTAATATATACTGCGGGAGCGATTACCTCCTGTCAGTGTATTGCCGGCTGTCCTTGAGAGCAGTCACATCAGTGACTACTCTCATCAGTCATCAGGATTGTGGTGAGACATTATGGATTATCTTCTCTGCGGACAGGTTAGGAATATTGTGGTTTATTATTTTATTTTTGTTACAGGAGACGTTGGAGTCAGTGGATTAGGTGTTCGGTGAGTATGCTTTAATTAAGATTCATTAAAAGGAGGTCATTATTTCAAATGACTTTATTCTGGGTGTGTTTTTTTATGCAATATCACTATGGGGTTACTAATGGATAGGTGTCTTAGACGCTTCTCATTACTAACCTGTGGGCTTGATTTCACCTGACAATGCAAAGGTGACATCAACCCCACAAACATGAACCCAACTTGACACCGCTACAGAGCAAGAGGGAAGAGTGAGGCTAAATGCCAGATTTGGAGCATCTCATATATGCATATTTTCTGGGGAAGCTGAGAGCTGATGTTTTTAGTCTGGGAGGGGGCCAATACCCATGGCCCTAACCTAGGCTGTTAATAACCCGCAGCTGTCTGCCTAGCCTTTGCTGGTTAGATTTTATAGGGGAACCCTATGTCAATTTTTTTCTGGGTCCCCCTGTAAACTAGACAGTAAAGGATAAGCAAACAGCTGTAAGCTGATATTAATAGCCTGAGAACCTTTATGGCTATTTGCTCCTTCCCAGAATATTAACATTAGACCTCAGCAGTTGGCATGCCCTCCGCTGGTTATGAAAATTAAGCAGGAGACCACGCATTTTTTTTCTTTAAAATACGGATTTTTGTGTTACCGTAAAATCCTTTTCTCTGAGACGCTCATTGGGGGACACAGAACTGTGGGTGTATGCTACTGCCTCCTGGAGGCTGACACTAAGACAAAAAAAAGTTAGCTCCTCCTCCGATGCATACACCTCGCCACTGACCACCAACGAAGCCAGTTTGGTGCAAAAGCAGTAGGAGAACAAGGCACAAATTAACCTCATAGACATAACCTGTCTAAAAATTCAAACCCACCGAATAAAAGTAAAATAAACAATAGCCATCTGGCTAATAGGGCGGGTGCTGTGTCCCCAATGAGCGTCTCGGAGAAAAGGATTTTACGGTGAGTAACACAAAAATCCGTATTTCTCCATCGTCTCATTGGGGGACACAGAACTGTGGGACGTTCCAAAGCAGTCCCTGGGAGGGAAACCGCCTAGACGTCATATACAGGCATTTAGGCATGACCTATCGAAGCGCCACTGCCGCCTGAAGAATCCTTCTACCCACCAGGCTTGCATCCGCCGAAGCCGGAGCGTGGACATTGTAATGTTTTGAAAAAGTATGCAAACTGCTCCAAGTTGCTGCCCTACAAACCTGCTCCGCCGAGGCCTCATGTCGAAGCGCCCAAGAAGCCCCTACCGCTCGGGTGGAATGCGCCCCAAGTCCTGCCGGCGCCGTTGCATCCCTAATGCGGTAGGCCTCCTGGATGGTTGACCGAATCCAACTGACCAGCGTAGCCTTAGAAGCAGCGAGCCCCTTCCTGCGCCCCTCAGGGAGAACGAACAGAGTGTCCGTCTGACGGAAGGGTGCTGTCCGAGATATATACCTCCTCAGCGCTCTCACCAGATCCAACGTATGAAGGGCCTTTTCCACTCTGTGTTGGAGCTGGGCAAAAAGACGGCAACACAATGTCCTCATTGATATGAAAGGAGGACACAACCTTCGGTAAAAAGGGCGGTGCTGGTCTTAGCACCACCACTTTGTCCTGATGAAAAAGCAGATACGGAGCTCGACAAGATAGAGCCGCCAGCTCCGAGACTTGTCTAATGGAAGTTATTGCCACTAGGAAAACGACCTTCCAGGAGAGATATCTCAAAGACACCTCCTGGAGCGGCTCAAAAGGAGACTCCTGCAAGACTCCTAGAACAAGGTTGAGATCCCAGGTCGCTAAGGGAGCCTTGTAGGGGGGTACTATATGGAGAACACCCTGAATAAAGGTTTTTTACCTGTAGATTAGTGGCAATCTTTCGCTGAAAAAGGACCGTTAATGCTGATATTTGTCTCTTTAGAGTACTGGGGGCTAAGCCTGCATCTAGGCCAGCCTGGAGGAACGCCAAAATATTGGGAATAGAAAACCGAAGTGGAGAACAACCGTGCTCCCTACACCATTTGAAGAAAACCTTCCAAGTATGATGGTATACTCGAGCCGAGGATGCCTTCCGAAGACTGGTCATCGTGGCAGCGACCTTTCGGGAAAAACCTGCCCTAGAGAGGACCCAAGATTCAACGGCCAAGCCATCAAATATAGGGGCCCTGAGTTCTGGTGGCAAATCGGGCCCTGAGAGAGAAGATCCGCGCGTTCTGGAAGCCTCCACAGGACGTCGGATAGAAGCAGTACCAGTTCCGCGTACCAGGATTGGCGAGGCCAATCTCGGGCGATTAAAATCGCTGCGACCCCTTCCATCTTGATCTTTCTGATCACTCTGGGAAGTAGAGCAAGTGGAGGAAATAGGTACAGAAGGCGAAACTGGTTCCACGACAGAACCAAGGCATCTACCGCCAGTGCCCGCGGATCTCGATAGCGGGATACGAACTGGGGCACTTTGGCGTTCTCTCTGGAAGCCATCAGGTCCACGTCCGGAATACCCCAGCGGGGACATATCTGTTGAAACACCTCGGGGTGGAGAGACCATTCCCCTGACGCCAGACCCTGGCAACTGAGCAAGTATGCCGCCCAGTTTTCTTCGCCCGGAATGTGGATTGCTGAAAGAACTGAGTGATTCTTTTCGGCCCAAGTCAAAACCTGTCTCACTTCTCGCATGGCTGCCCTAGATAAGGCATAACAACAATCCCTCGTACGTGTAGTATGGATACTACAATGGCCATCACCTTCGTAAAAACCCTGGGTGCCGTGGCCAACCCAAAGGGCAGGGCTGAGAATTGAAAATGGAGATTGTTCACAGCAAATCGTAGGAACCTCTGATGAGAGGGGAATATGGGGATGTGGAGGTAGGCGTCTTGAACGTCTATGGACGCTAGAAACTCTCCCATTTCCAGAGAGGCGATTACCGAGCGGAGAGTTTCCATTCGGAATTGTCGCACCCTCACATGCCTGTTTAGACATTTTAGGTCCAGAATAGGTCGTACTGATCCGTCCTTTTTGGGTACCACAAAAAGGTTGGAGTAAAATCCCTGACCTCTCTCGTTTTCTGGTACTGGAATGATGACTCTGGCATGATGTAGAGACTTGACCGCTCTGATCAGTGCTTGAGCTCAAGACTCTGACCTGGAGAGCAGAGAAGGAAAGAACCTGTTCGGGGGATAAGAGGCAAACTGTATCTTGTATCCTGAAGTGACCAATTCTCTGACCCACCTGTCGTGAGTGGATGCCACCCAGGCTAGACGAAATCAGAGAAGGCGGCCGCCTGGATTGACTGGATCTAGCCTCCAGTCATTTAGCTGAAAACCTCTGGGATCTGGATCCCCTGGTTTTCGACTGTTGGGAGCGCATCTTTCCCAAAGGGTTGGCTCTGTAAGAGACCTGACATGCTCTGACCTGGCTAGGTTGACCTGAGGTGGAGGGAACTGCCGCTGTGGTCCAACCAGGGCTGCGAAAGGTTCTGAATTGCGTCTGAGGCCTGCGGCGAAAGGGCTGCCTCAACCTTTGTTGTGGAAGCGAGGTGCTCTTTCCTCCAGTGGAGTCAGCTATAAGCGGATCTAGTTTTTCTCCAAACAGCCGTCCACCCAAATAGAGCAGGGATGTCAAAGATTTCTTTGAGGTCGAATCAGCCCGCCAAGTCCTGAGCCATAAGGCCCTTCGAATGGCAATCGAATTCGCAGCTGCCAGTGCCGCACAATTAGCTGCGTCCAAAGAAGCATTAACCAGGTAGTCTCCCGCATGAGTTATCTGGCTCGAAAAGGAGATTTTTGTGTACTCACCGTAAAATCCTTTTCTCC